>SNQJ01S0012107.1:201035-220507 GCA_010110895.2 Picea sitchensis | reverse complement strand
AAAAAAAAAAAACGTGGCTCTGATACCAAATGTGGTGAACCAACTTGGTTCATACACGAAATATCCAAAATACTTGGAATATAAATAAATCCATTTAGGATTATGATATGTATTGAATAATAATGTATAAGAATATGAATATGAGATGTTTGATTACAATAGAGGGCCCATTATATATACGTAGACGGAGTGCCCTTTCATTAATAATCATGTATTTTGGATAGGACACATATTTTCATTATAATGTTTTTTCATTAATTAATTATTATTATTTATTATTTATATTATTTTGTATATATTTATGTTATTTATCTTCATAACATCTTTCTTGGGAGTGTCCTCTTACAAATAAGTCATTTTTGTTTTGGCTTTCCATGTTTTTCCTCATCTCGTTCGATAACAAGGATGAGACCACACCATTGAAAGTTAAAGTAGTTGCATTACTATCTATGGCCACAACCAAACCATCCCATAAATCTAGTAAAGAGCACAATAAACTGATACACTCATCTTCTTCAAAAATATTCATATCAGAAGACGATAACTGACTTACAACATCATTGAAGGCGTTAAGATTCTTTGTTACCGAGTCTCCATCTTTCATCCTCAGGTTATATATCATCTTTCGCAGGAAATGTTTGTTTACCAGGGACTTAGACTAATACACATCCCTTAACTTATTCCATAATGCCTTGGTTGTAGATTCCCCTGATACATTCAATAATATTGAATCTAAGAGACACAATCAGATTGTTCTCTTTGGCTTCTGATCCAACTTTGTCTACCATTATGTTGACATTCATGTATGTTCAATACCTGGATCTATAGAAACCCATTGACCTTTGTATACCAAAAGATCTTTCATCTTGAACTTCCACAACTCCAAACTTTGTCCATTAATTTTCCGATCTCTAGTTTTAAATTTCTCACCATTTCTTTTGACCACAAGAATCGATACTAGAGAGCTCCCATTGTAAGAAGGTTTATCACAGACACAATCCAAACCCTTAGCCACAAAGGCATCCCTTTGAAGCCAATAACTGCTCTGATACCAAATGCAAGTTTTAAACATTTTACATTAATGCAATGCACACACAATTCTGAACACGGAAAAGTAAACAATTTCAATCACACATATACAGAGAGATTTACCCTAGAAACCCAACTGAGGAAACCAACAACCTATTTTAGAGTCCCACCTCTAATTCTATTCATCTCTTTTAACTTCATTGTTTAAAATACAATATATAGGATCCCACGACATCCAAAAAAAACCCAATCCATTGACCTGGATTAGATTACAACCTTAATTCCTCAACTGGAATTAGAAAACCATGGGTTGAAATACCATGCGCCACTAAACACCAAAGGAGGAAAACTGTCCCCGCCAAAGGAAAAAGACCACCCGAAATTTTGGTGAATAAACCCCCCAAAAAATTACAATAGTGCAAATAATATAACACATACCCAATAAATATGGGATATATATCCACCAAAAAGAATTAAATCCATAGTTGTATTGAAATCTTCTACAAGTCGAAAAGTTGTCCAATCCTTTTTTCGCAAAATAAACTTTGTTAGAAGATTTGTTCTAGATTATGTTGCAATTGTTAATCACATAAACAAGTTATTGAAGATAGATTAATTTTTTGAGTGGATTGACGAAGCACAAAAACCTTTCTCAAATATAAAGTCAACAATTTCCACTGCTCCAGTTCTGGTTAGCCCTAATTTTGACAAAGATTTCATTTTATGTTCTTTTGCTTTAGAGGAAACTATTGTTGTAGTATTGGCCCAAAGGAAAGACAAAAAGGAAGAATGTCCAATTTCTTTCATGAGTAAAGGTTTATAAGAATATGAATTGAAATATTCTTCCATGGAAAAGCAAGCATTTTCCTTGGTCAAATTTGTCTCTTATTTCATAACCTATATCTTAACTTCACATGTAATTTCTTATGTACCATATCCACCTATCAAAATTATGTTATCTCGACAACTTAGAGAAGGAAGATTGACCAATTGGTAGGCCAAATTGCAAGAATTTGACATAGAAATAAAACCACTAAAAGTTGTAAGTGGACAAGGATTGTGCTAGATAATTGGTGGAATTGAAGCGGTAAACATTGATCCTTCTAGTATGAACAAAAATCTTTCTACCCAAAAAGAAATGGTGGAAAATTTTGAATGGTATAAGGATATCATTTTTTATCTAAAATCTGGGCAGTTTACTATTGGGATGTCTGCAAAAGAAATAAGATCATTAAAAATGAAATCAAAATATTAGGTAATGATTTCTGAAGTTTTATTTCGAAGAAATTTTGATGGCATGTTGTTGAGATGTCTCAACCATTCAAAGTTTTCTAAAACTTTGAAGGAAATGCATGGAGATGTTTGTGGTGGACATTTTTCTCCAATGGTAACATCACATAGAATAATTAGAGATCATTTTTATTGGCCCACTTTATTCAGAGATGTACAAACTTTTATAAGGAACTGTTTACCATGACAAAAAAATATGATAAGATGAAAAGAGTTGTTATGCCTTTGAAAACTATTGCAGTAGATAGTCCTTTTACACAATGGGTATTAGATGTCATCGGTCCCATAAATCCAAAATCTAGAAAATCTCATTGATATATATTAATAGAAACTAATTACTTTACAAAATGGCCTAAAGAAATGTCATTAAAGGAGGCTAATTCATAATAGCTTATCCAGTTTTTACAAGAGAATATTTTGTCAATATTCGGTGTTCTAAAGAAATTCATAACTGATAATGGTTACATATTCATTGGCTCCAAGTTCACAACGTTTTGTGCAAATTTGGTATAATAATAAGACAATCATCAAATTATTACCCACAAGGTAATGGATTGGCCGAATCAACTAATAAATCTATGATACAAATCCTCAAGAAAACAATTTCTGCAAATCAAAGAGATTGGCATAAAAATATTTTTAATGCTTTGTGGGCAAGTAGAATCGCACCAAAAAATAGTACTGGACATTCTCCATTTTCTCTAGTCTATGGAAAAGATACGTGACTACGAATACATTTGGAATTAAATGCATTATCCATAGCCACCAGAATCAAAGATGAGGAAGGAATTACACCTTTGCAAATGTGTTTTTATCAGCTGATGTAATCGTAGGAGAAAAGAGCATAGGAAATGTTGAATATACAAAAAAAGAAAGAGGTAGTGAAGAAATACTTTCATCAAAGTACCACAATTAAAGATTTTCATAAAGGATAATTTGTTTTATTATGGAACAAGGCTAAAGAGAAGCCATATCTCCACTCCAAGTTTGATTCCTTGTGGATTGGTCCTTATCAAATTGATAAAATTTGTGGTTTCAATTCATATTTGCTAAAAGGCATGGATGGTGAACCTATTAAATTGCTTGTAAATGGGAAGTCTATGAAACATTTATTCTTTTGATCATCCTGTTAGCACTGAAAGTCACACTTTGACTACTAAAGTGTAATCTCAACACCCATCAGAATGTAAAAGATAACTTTGGTTTTGAATAGGTGGATCAACAATATGGATAAATAAAGAGAGAGGGCAACAAACTAGAGATCAGTAGGCTACACCAATGGGCAATGGAGTCACAAACATCCAACTCATCGAAGGCACAAATGCTTCTTAACAAAAAAAAAGATTATATGTTGATAGGTGGAAGAAATGAAGAAGGAAAACATAAGATAGAATGTTCAGTAAATAGAGATCCTCTCAATTCAATGAATCAAAAAATACTTGAATATAAACAATGACTGATGGGCAAAATACAACAGATCCTCTACTGCTTAGGGATCCATAAATCATTGACATCCTTTGATCCTCAAATATGCAATATATTCAAATAAGAAGAAATATAAAAGAAGAATTACAATCTGAAATCACAGCTCTCATGCGTCTCCAATAGCAGTAATGCTTACAATCCTAAAATGCCCACAGGCTTACAAATGAACACACACAAAAAACTTCCTATTCCTACTCTCTCTAGCTTCTCTTGGTTCATCCCTCCACTCCAAGAGATATCTCCCTCCTTAAATAGAAAATAGCATCCAAATAAACTTAGGAGGTCGAATCCCATCTCCTCCATTGGATTCTAGGCCTTGGATATAGGTGGCAACAGTCAAAGAGACAAAAATCCAACAAACTGTTGATTTTCAGGAATTTGTTGGAAGTCATTAATGAAATGTCTCTACCTCATTGCATGAGGCCTTTGTTGGAGCTAAATCTTAGGTGAAGGTGTCCCTTGATATCTAACTGATCCTTGAGAATCCATTCTAACTCTCCTTGACATGTGACAACCCCCCCCAACAAGGCGAATATCAAAACCGTGAACGCTGCAGGAAATTAGTACACATCACCACTGTGCAAAGTACACAGCGCCTACTTATATATCCAATATCTCTCAAACAAAAATACATTTTGTAAAACTAAGAGAGGTTTTTGTTACTTGGAATGTTATGAACAAAAACCTCCTCTAGTTTTCAAAAATACATCCTCAACTTCTCATAACCCAAGTTTTAAATAAGTGACTCAAAACTGGCAGAATAACTCTGCACAATTTAGCCTATGCCAAAATATTATGCAGTGCCTGTAGGTAGTGCCTGAATGTGTTTCTGCATGCAATTCAGTAGCATAAATCCATGGGTGCTTTGATGCTTGAACTTGGAATTGGGAATAACTCAATATAATTTCAATTTTCCCCAAAACAAAAATCCCATAACAATTGTATTCATTTGCCAAAATGAATAATGAAATGCAGATTATGTTCTCTGTGAAATATTAGGTAGCGCCTATAGGTAGCACCGCTTATGCAATGCTGACGCATAAAAAAATCTTGTGCTAACATAGGCTCCGTGGGGTATGGCATGCTCCCCGCGAGCTGTCAAGAACTTGTAGACATGTGTCTTGTCCATCTTTAACTCTGTCCTAGAAAACGTCTATACTTGAAAGCACCTCTTCTCCTTTATTCAAATCTGAAATGACTGTAAACTGAAAACTGGCTTCTGCTGAAAACAACTTGCTGAAATATGACTATTGCAAATGGTCAAAAAGGGAATGCCCAAAACGAGCTTATTTCTACCTACTCCTACTCTAATCAAGTGTGCTGCTTCAGATTAAGTAAAAGAATGCTTCCAATGAAGCCATACAAGCATCTGACTGATTGGTAAGCATCTTGATCTAGAAATGATCAATGTAGGAAACCAAAGAAAACATAAATGCATTTCAAAAGAGCAGGACAACCATCCTTCAATTGAAAAAAGTGATCTGACATCCAAGTTGCTCAGAGACTCGAGATAATTAGCAAATGGATCTATACGACTGAAAACAAATACCTCTTGTTGTTGTTTCAATTGAAGATCTGAAAGTATCTGCATATCCTCCTGTTGATCATAGCTGCCACCTTTAGATGCTTGCAAATATGAATAGGATTATATGCTAGCTTCACTGTTGATGATAGATTGTTTGGTGTCTTCCGCAGATCCAGGTTCCAACGCAATACATGTGGGCTCACTGATTTGAGAAGGTGACTGTTGAATTTCTGTTGTAGGAGTTTCCAGATGGATGATTTCTATACACAAATGTTCTTCATCAACATCTGATTCATTGTTGTCATAAACTGGTGGGCTGCTTTTCAAGTCGAAAAAAGAGATCTGTTCTCCTTCATCAGAATATTCATAAAAAATAGGTGAATCAAGCATGCCCTTTTCTTGCATAAAAAGATGATCAATTTCCTGATCTTCTTCTTCAATCTCAGGTACTAACAAAGGATGGGAAACCTCTTGCAAAAAAGGAGAAAAATCATTTTCTACAACAGTTTCTTCTTGTAAATCAACGAGATCAAATGCATAAGATACAAGATTTAATGGATCTGAATCCATGCAATCATTAGTACAACCATCAATCATGACATGAAAGTCCTTTTCTCGGGAATAAGAAAGAGAAACAGGTTCATTCCTATCTTCATTTGGATAGTGAATAAAATAGTTTTCATCTTTATATTCAGTAGTGCAATCTAACAAATCTTGAGCACATTCTACATATCCCTCACAACAGTTATAACAAATACTTTCAGAGGGATAAAACGTTTTGCAGTGTTCATTGAATACTATGTGGAAATCCTTCAAGGATGAAATGTTGGAAGGGGGTAACAAGAAATACCATTTACGTGCATCCCCATCCAATGAATACAAGAACATTTTCATCAATATATCTTCATGATGGATGTCAAGATAATGCATCAAAGCATGAAATTCATGAACATTCTCAACAGGGCTTTCATCCTTACCTTCATAAAATATGGGCAGCAGATCTTGCCATTCATAATCAAGAGGCACAGTATGTGGATAATCCTCTATAGCTGAGAAATCAAGTGGGGCAAACCTCCTGGCCAGGATAGCATTCATAGCCATTTGATTTGCCTCATCCCTAGTGGAGTCACCAACAGATTCTAAATAATGGAGTCGCCATGGTGAATGTGCAGTCTTGAAGGTGTCCAACTTCAGTTACCATCTAAAGCTGGAGTTGTACAATGTCATTCTTCCCAGGGAGATTTTCAATATGCTCAAATCCGTCCCCGACAATGGCACCAAAAATGTTAGCACTGAAAGTCACACTTTGACTACTAAAGTGTAAGCTCAACACCCATCAGAATGTAAAAGATAACTTTGGTTTTGAATAGGTGGATCAACAAGATGGATAAAAAAAGAGAGAGGGCATAAAAATGCAGATCAGTAGGCTACACCAATGGGCAATGGAGTCACAAACATCCTACTCATCGAAGGCACAAAAGCTGCTTAATAGAAAACAAGATTATATGCTGATAGGTGGAAGAAATGAAGAAGGAAAACATAATATAGAATGTTTAGTAAATAGAGATCCTCTCAATTTAATGAATCAACAAATACTTGAATATAAACAATGACTGATGGGCAAAATACAGCAGATCCTCTGCTGCTTAGGGATCCATAAATCATTGACAGCCTTTGATCCTCAAATATGCAATATATTCAAATAAGAAGAAATATAAAAGAAGAATTACAATCTAAAATCACAGCTCTCATGAGTCTCCAATAGCAGTAATTCTTACAATCCTAAAATGCCCATAGGCTTACAAATGAACACACACAGAAAACTGCCTATTCCTACTCTCTCTAGCCTCTCTTGGCTCATCCCTCCACTCCAAGAGATATGTCCCTCCTTAAATAGAAAATAACATCCAAATAACCTTAGGAGGTCGAATCCCATATCCTCCATTGGATTCTAAGCCTTGGATATAGGTGGCAACAGTCAAAGAGATAAAAATCCAACAAACTGTTGATTTTTAGAAATTTGTTGGAAGTCATTAATGAAATGTCTCCACCTCATTGCATGAGGCATTTGCTGGAGATAAATATTAGGTACAGGTGTCCCTTGATATCTAATTGATCCTTGAGAATCCATTCGAACTCTCCTTGACATGTGGCAACCCCCCAACAAGGCGAATATCAAAACTGTGACCACTACAGAAAATTAGTACGCAGTGCCACTGTGCACAATACACAGCGCCTACTTCTATATCCAATATCTCTCAAACCAAAATATATTTTGAAAAACTGAGAGAGGTTTAGGTTATTTGGAATGTTATGAACAAAAACCTCCTCCAGTTTTTAAAAATACATCCTCAACTACACATAACCCAAGTTTTAAATAAGTGACTCAAAACTAGTAGAATAACTCTGCACAATTTAGCCTCTGCTAGAATATTATGCAGTGCCTGTAGGTAGTGCCCGACTGTGTTTCTGCATGCAATTCGGTAGCATAAATCCATGGGTGCTTTGATGCTTGAACTTGGATATTGGGAATAACTCAATATAATTTCAATTTTCCCGAAAACAAAAATCCCATAACAATTGTATTCGTTTGCCAAAATGAATAATGAAATGCAGATTTGTTCTCTGTGAAATATTAGGTAGTGCCTGTAGGTAGTGACACTTATGCAACGCTGAGGCATAAAACAATATTATGCTAATACATCCCATTGGTTCTGAATGACCAATGTACCATAGAATACTTTGTACATTCACTACTCATATCCATTATTTGTAAATAATTTTGTTCAACCCCATGCCCAATAAGTAAGGCCTTCTGGGTTCTCAACAACCCAGAAGGGGTTACTGTCCCACAGTCAGAGCCAAAATGTTGATCCATTTTCATGTCTCAACCTTGTGTTTTATGCTTAAATTATGCTATGCATAAGAGTTCTTCTTGTTGATATTATGGTAGCTGGGGGAGGTATTTACCTCCACATGTAAACCTGACGAGGATAGAATACTCTGGGAACCAAGAAGAAACCCTAATAAGTTGGCTAATAACCCTAGAAGACTTCTCGTCTCAGGAAGATAATTAATATTAGGTTAATAGCCTCCAAGAGAAGAAGTCGGGCAGAAATAATAATATATACTGAACAGACAGGTACCCAGAATGAGAATTCGGCCTAGGCAGTTAGCCAGAATTAGTATAAATACAGGAGGCCAGTTCTCATTCTGGAAGGTAGTCTCAGAATTGCAGAGCAACAACTTCTGCGCACTGCAGTGCCCAGTCTTGTGTGCAGATTTGGAGAAGAGTTTTCAGTGCAGCTGATGCAGCTATCGGTTACGTTTTGGTTTGGACTATCTCTTGTCTAGGGTTTGTATTATCTGATCAACTCTTTTTGGTGCGCTATCCTTGGGGAAAGGAGTGCTACCCTTTTTTGGCTATCTAGCCTAAGGTTTGCTTCCAGAGTGATTCTTTGTCAAGGTTAAGGTGCTCGGAGGGTGGCTTCGACCTATGGTTGGGTGACAATAGAGATATTGTCAATGGTAAAATGAGCACATCCATTATATTCTAACAGGTTATGAGCCCACACCTCCTTCATTTAGTCTAACCGCTGGAAGGAAACATAGACGTAAGGATATTAAGCTCATTGAAAGAATTGCCACTACGGTTTCTAGCAGAAGCAGTCACCATAGCACTATCGTTAGGGTTACTAGCAGGTGCAGTTGCAAAAACCCTAATCCTCTTGTTGAGGCACCTTAAATGAAGGGATTGACCTAATCTCCAGATAGATCAGTGCACCCTAGCCTACGCATCTCCTGGTACTCTCAGAAAGCCAAGACGTGAAGTTTGAGCTTTTGGTCAAATCTAGGGTTTGACCAAGTCAAAGAAGCCATGACTTACTCTATGAAGTCAGAGAACAAGTTAGATGGGGCTTCTAAGTTAAGAGCGTGGAAGACAAGGATTGACCTCATCCTTGCCAAGAATAAAGTGTTGGATACCGTGAAAGGAAAGATCATGAAACCAGAGCTTGAAGAAGGAAAGGAGAAGGAACTAAAAAACGTTGCAACTATGGAGAAGTTCAAAGACGGTGACATCAATGCCATGAGTATCATAGTGGACTCTATCAAAGACCACTTGATACCCTACATATCCCATCTTAACTCATCAAAGAAGATGTGCGATGCCCTAACAAACCTCTTCTCAGTCAGAAACATTGGACAAGTAATGAGTCTGAAGAATGAGCTCCATGACATGAAGATAAATGATGATGACAACATAACATCATACCTTGTGAGAATATCTCAGTTAAGAGATCAACTACAAGCTATTGAAGACATCATCTCAGAGAAGGAGTTGGTAAACATAGTACTCAATGGTCTTCCCAAGATGTGGGATGCATTTTCTGCAAGCATGAACACAAGAAAGGAGTATCTGACATTTGAAGAACTTTGGACTTGTTGTGCTCAAGAAGAATCAAGGATCGCTGCAAAGGAGAAACACGAAGCATCAATTGCCGAAGAAAAGGAACCTACAAAGAAGACTAAGCAGGATTAAAGAGACTTCTTCTTCTAAAGGTAACAATACTCTTCTTATTACTTGTACATATCTTGTTTGCATCGTCTCTGTACATATATTGTATATCTATCTCTTGGAAGATAATGTGTTCCAAGAAGAACTATACCTATGGAAGAAAAACAAGATAAGGATGGATATCATTAGATAATACACATGAAAGGATGAAATACGTCAAACAAATCATGTGAAAGCTATTGCAATATAAGACGAATCCATCATGAAGAGACTTAGAAGAAGCAAAGACAGAAAGAAGTTAGCAATCAAGAGGAAATTGGAGAAAATACTTATGACGTTTTTGTAGAAGACAACAATACGGAAGTGTGGACTCTATTAGACAGAAAGAGCCAATTATATATTGTAGTAGACAATAAGGATACAAATGGAAGCATGGACTCTGTTAGATGGAGGGAGCCGATTATATGCACTCATACATGAAGCAAGGATTAGGAGGGAGCTAATACTATAATCCATTGAAGATGATGAAGTATATATCCATGGTAGCAGCCATGAAAGACAGTACGTGTCCAGTTCAAACTCAGAGGAAGTTGTCTTCGAAGAGAAGCCTTAAAGTATCCCTGATTGTCCATCCACATCCATGATCCTATAATGAAATAAAGAAATGGAATCTTTAGGGTATGGAATCTATAAGAAATTCCATGGACCCAAGAGCTAAAGAAAGACACCAGGAAGAACATGAAGATTCCAAGAAAGAAAGAGAATCCAGAACAACTAGTCATTGTATTAAGAGTCACAAGATTGCCATCTTGATATGAACTCAATAAAAGAAATCAAGCAGAGGAATTGAAAGTTGTGATGAAGAACAGTGTATGAAAGACTTATGAATGAAAGCATTGCAAGATCTAGAACTAGAGGTTCTCCCAGATGGAGGGAGAAGACTATGATGACCACTTGTTCCATTAATCTAGACATATCTCTACATGAGTCATTATATCATCCACAAAATCCATGAGTTGGAGTTCTACATCAGATAAATGCAAATAATGTTCTCTAGAAAAATTGAATAAAGAACGTATGAAGAGCAACCTCAAGACTTTGAGGCATACCAGAAAGAGACCCTTGTATACAGATAGAAGAAGACAACTTGGTGGAGAACCTCTAGTGCACAACAGAAGCATGGTGAAGATTTTCTATAATAGAGATATTGTATCAAGATGATTACTCAGTAGATCAAATCTCATGATGACAGAAGAAGTGCCACATAGATATGTTCCAATTTTCCAACAATGATATATTTTATTGATCAGAGCTACATGAGGCTTTCAAAGAAGACCAGTGCTCCAGAACGAAGTACATTTGAAATCAAGATTGCATTATCCGTGATGAAGTTCAGAAATCAAGATTGCACATCCTCAGGATGAAGTTCTAAAGGAGAAAGAGGTTCTCCAATACATATCTTCACAAATCAGAAGATAAGCAGACATCTCGTAAATCTCATCCAAGATGAGAGTTTCATAATTCTAAGATGGATCTTAGGGGAGGACGACTTCCCATTGAAAAAAGTTGAAGAGATGACCCTGTGCTGGGAGGGGAGCACCGATATGCATTGATTTATATCAACTACTTTTCAGCTCAAAATGGTCCAGATGAGCAGCCATCTAGCCCGGAAGTGGATTGAGATTTAAATGGACAACGATTTCTCTCATTGTGCCAACATGTGGCAGTCCCATGGTCCAGATTGTTGATGTATCATAGACAATGACTTCCCATTGTGGTTAACATGGGGAGTAGTCTAGGGCAGTCTCTCTTCTTGAGGGTTACTCAAAAAGACTGGCCCACCTTGCCAGACAACGATTTCTCATTGTGGTTAACATGAGGAATGGTCTGTTTTGGAGGTTGGTACAGGATAGTCTTTTCCTCTTGTGGTTAACAGAAGAAATGGTCTGGACAATCATTCCTTATGGTTTGTCCATTCTCTCTAGGGTGCACTTTGATTAGTGTAGGAGGAATGGCCTAGGCTGGGGAATGGTCTAGGTTCAATAATCAGGGACATGCATTCCTTAGGGTTTATACATTCTCTCCATGGTGCACTTTGATTAGTGTAGGAAGAATGGCCTAGGGTGGGGAATGGTCCAGGTTCATAAGATAGGACATTTATTCTTCCTTGCTTGAGAATAATAGTCCAGATATCTCATTGTTCTACTATGAGGGCAAATATTCTTTCAGATCTCACAGATGTGAGTGAAAGATTGGCCCATATGATTCAGTTTATATCATAACATTGTTTCTGTGCAGGTCGATATCATATGATTGTTATGAAGACTGTATGACAGTAGACGTATACTACTGTGGTGGATGTGTTCCACTGTTCGTGACTATACGATGTTGATCAAGTAATTCTGTGTTACTTAGTGTGGTAGTGTACCACTGGATTGTAGTTATGTACTACTATGGATAGACACAGTTGTGTTCTATTTTGTTTCGATTGCCTTGAAGACTATCAGCAGTATTGGAAATGATTATCAGTTAGATGGATAATCAAAAGACAGAGATTTCCCAGACGGAAAATGGTTCAGAGCATTTACTCTTCTAGATTAAAATAATGGCTCTTGTATCACTCTGTGGAGTTATCATCATGTCTGATTACTCAGATAGAGTATGGTTTTGAGAGATGATGTAGTTGATGACATTGATGATGATGATGGTGCTCATGTTCTAGTCATGATCTAGTCTGTACAACTATGTTGATGCTACCGAGTGAATGTTATGTTTTTGTGCTCAAGACTATTACCTGTAATACCTCCCTAGCTAGGAGGGAGTGTTGATATTATGGTAGCTACAAGAGGTATTTACCTCCATGTGTAAACCTGATGAGGATAGAATACTCCAAGAAGCAAGAAGAAACCCTAATAAGTTGGCTAATAACCCTAGAAGACTTGTCGGCCCAAGAAGATAATTTATATTAGTTTATTAGCGTCCAAGAGAAGAAGTCAGCCATAAATAATAATATATACTGAACATACAGATACCCAGAATGAGAAGTCGGCCCAGGCAGTTAGACAGAATTAGTATAAATACAGGAGACTAGTTCTCATTCTGGCAGTCAGTCTCAGAATTGTAGAGCAACAACTTCTGCGCACTGCAGTGCCCAGTCTTGTGCACAGTTTTGGAGGAGAGTTGTCGGTGTAGCTGCTGCAGCTAGCAGTTACATTTTGGCTTGGACTATCTCTTGGATAGGTTTTGGACTATCTGATCAGCTCTTGTTGGTACGCTATCCTTGGGGAAAAGAGCGCTACCCTTGTTTGGATATCTAGCCTAGGGTTTGCTTCCACAATGATTCTCTATCAAGGTTAAGGTGCTCGTAGGGTGGCTTCAGCCTATGGTTGGGTGACAATAGAGATATTGTCAATGGTAAACGAGCACATCCATTATATTCTAACACTTCTTTCATCCCAATCCATAATCCTTTGCATCTTGCACAAGTTCCATATTTTTGCATCACTTCATGAGATAATTATACACTTTCAACACTTAGTCATTTTTTTTAGTTTCATTATGCAGACAAGCATTACATTAAGTTCATTCTTCTTTCCCTACATCAAGTCTATTTATCCACACTCTACATAGGTACTCACTTTACTTTTCCCGCATGAGTTGACACTTAGTCTATTTTTGAATTCTATTTCATGTGGAGAAATCAACTTAATACCACTTCTTTGTGACACTTTCCCTCCGCATTGACCTTTCTTCACAACACTTCCCTTTGCATTAACTCTTCCCACATAAATTACCCCCCCGCCCCACCCCTTCTACCGCATGACCCTATACTTATCCAATACTTGAATTATGTCCCATGAGGAGAACTAGACACAAAGTGATTTCTCTGCATGACTTAACGCTCAAAATTCCTACCACACTAAATGTCCCATACTTAGTGTATTTCACACTAGGAAACCTTTCATGATTTTAATTCTCGAGGTGATTTATGGTGCATTTATGATGTCTCTATTCACAAGGAAAATACGGTTGTCAAAAGCAAATGAATCTTAACTCTTGTGTTTTCCCAAAGATCATTTTCTTATGAAGGATAATTACTAGTAATAGTTCATGTGCATTCTGGAGCAAAATGTATAGATTGAAAGGATGTTTCAATAAGAACTATTGATGATCTTATCCTCTTATTGACTAAAGATCCATAATTCACATTAATAATCTTCACATATATCACAGTGTATTGGAAAGAGTGGGAAATATGGAAACTAGAAAAAAGAAGGAACCCTTCTGCAGAGTTAATGTTAATTCCCTCGCTCACTAGAAAAAATACTTTCACTAGTCTACAACTTATCAGTGGTATTCCAAACTCACCCCAAAGCATAAAATTTCTAATAATATTTGGATGAATGGTCTACCAAAGACCAGTTGCATGCCTAAAGATTTTTATTTTAGAGAGTTAGTTTCCTAGTGCGCAAGTATATTTGTCTCGAAGCAAAGAATGATTCAAATTGTTGCTAAAGGGAGGAATCCTATTCTATTAAATCCCAATGTATTTAGGAAAATTCCACTACTCCCCACTCCAAACCAAGTTCTAATGCTTTAGGATGTTGACTCTTTTCTAGATGCAAAAGGTGGTAGAGTGAACTTGTTGACAGACTTCTTGACACCATCTTCTGCAATGCTAGACATTACAACTCATATTGACATATGCCTATTATATGATCCCTACCAATATTTTTCTTGCCTTTTCTCATGACTTGTGGGAGAATATTCTACATCCTACATTCTGAGGTATGCTGTGTATGTACTACACTTCCTTGTTCAGATGAAAGTAGTATTCGACTGGGTTGAAATCATTTCAAATGAAATTTCTTATTTTCTTTCAAATTACATAAAGACAAAGAGGTTTTTGATGAACTCATATTTGGTATTTTCTATGGTGTATTGTAGTGTATTTGAAGTATTAACCCCAAAAGATAATGTTGTTATTCACAATAATCTAGTTCAATTTTGGAACCCTATATTATGGAGGCATAAGGCCCCATTTCATTTCTGCCAAGTACAATATAAATTCATCAAGCAATTTAGACACATTCTTATTGGAATACAACCGATGAGACTTACACAGGAAGCCTTGAATTTTCTCAAAGGAAAAGGGATTTACATATATGAGGAAGAATCTACTTACATAAAGTTGTACAGGTTTGAAGGAAAGCTTTTCCTTCTTCCCAATTTTGTTTGTGATAGATATTTTGTTGTTGAAGTTTGTAGAAAGTATAAATCCTAGTCTTCTTTCCTTGACAAGAAGTGGAAGTGTCATTTTATCTCCTTTCCTTTCCGTGTTGGTGAAATTTCAATTAGAGGCCTAACCCATTTGGCTAAAACTGTTGAATTATTGAATTCATTTCATTTAAAAGAAGATTAAGCCTTAAAAGGATTTGACCTTGAAGGAATATTTTCTGCCCATTTATCTTCAATTGGTTATGGTACTTATTTTACAAGAATACAATAAATCACAAAAGGGGTTGGTGATAATGACCCTAACACTAGTAGATAAATTTCCAAGAAAGAAAAACAAATTTATAATGATGATTTGGTCACACGGGTTAGTTTAAATACACAGGTAAAAAATACTAAGTCAAAGAAAGAATGTCAACAATCCAAGTGTAAGAAAAGGGGTAAAACTATGACTAGCACTCATGTTGGTTCTACCCCCCTCCCCCATAAGAGTTCCTCCTCTACCCAAAGAAGCCAAGAACCTAATGAAAGTAAAGGAGAGAATAATGAAGGATGGGTGGGAGGAGGTGATGGAAGAGATATCCTTTGAGAATCAATTGCAACTTGTAAAAATTTGGAGGGAAAAAGAAGTGAGTCATTCCTAAAGTCACTTGATATAGTTAAAGAAATTGAGGGCCCACCACTGATTAGAGAAGCCACATTGTTAACCAAGGAATGGCTTGAATCTGAGTTAAACATCTCAAGACTTCATGGGGTAGTGGTTTTGACAACCTCGCTAACTTTCTAGAAGATGAAACTAAACAATGGATAGTTAACTTCGTTAATGATAATGAGGATAATTTAACATCAATACAATAATTATGCTATGAGTGCAAGGCAATAGTTGATGATATATTTTCACTTTGTGTTAAGCAGGATATAATGGTTCCACCATTAAAGGATTATATAAAAAATTGGCTCAAGAATTCACTGAAAAAAAATAACTATTCCTCCATAACTACCAAGAAGTAGTTGCACCAACAAGGGTTGAGTTCGTCCTACATTTATGAAGGTTTCCCAAAGGAGCAAGAGAGGGATCCATCCATCAAATTCTATTTTCACTTTTGTGACTACTTTTTTTTGAAGCATTTCCTTTCTTTCATCTCAATCTATGATCATCTAGCTTTATGTGTCTATTGCTTAACTGTAAAGCTACTCCTTGATTGTTTTTTTCTCTTCTTCTAGGTTTCCTTTTCTACTATATAGGGTCCACAGGAGCCCCATCCTAGTCCAATAGGACGAGCACATTTTATTTTATCGTTTAAGTGTCACGAATAATATGTTGTGTTGTTTTTGCACACATTTTATTTAAACTTGAACAACCAATTTGTAATATTCTTTTAAATATTTCCACAAAGAACTATTTGTGGAACTCATAACTTTTGTGATTTATGACTTTCATTAAAACATGTGATCTCAAGTATGTTCTTCAATTACATCTTCATAAGTTTAAATGTTTGAAATCATTTAAATCCCTTTGTTTTGGACCTTCACTTTACTTTATTTCTTACATGTCTTGCTTTGAATTATTTTCCCCTTACTTCATGAATGGATCTGATGGAATGGATAAAGTTAATTTTAATATTTAAATTTAATTCATTATTTTATTATTGTTTTACCACCTAGTCCAATCTCAGGCGTTGATGATATGAATTCATAATAATGTTGTTTTTTGAATAAGTGAATCTATAATCAGAGTGAGAAAGAGGCATACCACCTCTATAAAAACAAAGAGAGTATCTTAAAAACTTTATAAGAATACCCTACGAGGGTGACTCTTGTCCTTAACATGAAAATAGATCAAAAAATCAATCCTCGTCAAAGCGCAACATGAAGATTCAAAGTTTTGGGAAATTTCATGCTACCAGGTCCTCTGGAGAAACAACAATCAAGCTTATGTAATGACCAATTTGGAAACTAGGTTCAAAATGGGGGTGATACAAGTAAATGGTCTTCAATCTACCCAAATCATACCATAATTCTAATTTTAATGAAAAGTACCAAGCTCATAACTCAATAGATTTTGAAGAGACTTACCATCCCTCCGCACATGCCTTAGGTTACACGATCAAGTGGTCTTGAATCCATGGTTATAATTCAACACAATCCACATGGGATAGAGAATAGGAAAACATTCAAGCAAGAGGAATTTGGGACCTCATGCTCATTCCTTTATAGGTTGGCCTATGGTCTTTTGCTTATCTCATTGGTTTTCATTCAATTAATTTCCTACAAGAAATGGTTTGTGACTACTGGTAGTTCATTCCTTTTTGGTTATGGTGGTTTTAAGGAATACCTTGAATTTGTGATTTTTGAAATAGTGGGACTTTCTCACTAGTTTTGGCAACCCATTTCTAGATTATTAGTTTCAATAGGAGTTTTTCACTCTCAATTTTGATTCATATCTCTTGTTTCATATATATGCAATGCTAGTCTCATTACTTCCTTAAGACTCTTCTCCCTTTGTTTAGCATTCTCATTCAAGGAAAATCTTCTCTTTCTGAGGAAAAGGTTGGATTTCTGAGGAAAAGGTTGGATTTCTCTACTTTTTTCTTTGTTTTCAATGCTTGACTACCAGTTGGTCAAGTGTCATTTATTCAAATCTTAGGAAAAAATGTTGCTTCTTTTTCAATATATAGATTGGAGGTCCATCTTCTCATTGACCCATTGTCTTCAGTCTTCTTAATCATCATGGAACCTCATGACTTATTGGAACTGAAGAGAATTCTATGGACCCATGAGGATATAGTATAGGGAAATAAAGCTTCCATTTTTTCTCTTATCACCAAAAACAATGAATTTGAACAATAATGTATGGCACAAATCACACAAATTATGATAACCCTCTTGCAAGTCAAACAACATCTAGCCATACGTAATCTCCTTAAGAATCTAGAAGAAACTATAAACAAGGATGCTCTCTCGATAGCTTTTGATTAGGGGATTTCAAGACAAGAAAACAATGGGAAAGAGAACATAGTAATTCAAATGCTAGAAGCCGTGGATATTGCAGAACAAGAACTGTCGTGCAACATCACTAGATTGGATGAAGTAGAAAGTCAACAAACCTTTTGTTAGACTATGTTTTTTTAAATAATTAGCATCTTAAATGTTTTCTATAAGATTTACAACAGCATATATATTTTGAAAATTTTGGCCAAGGTCATTAGAAAGCTTTGTATAATCCTTTAGATAGACATGGATAATTTAAACTTCAAAAACTTTATATATGTATTTACAGTGTTGTCAATTTTATTGCAGTCCTTTTGATAACATAATTTTCGAGATCCTATTAAAAAAAACGGCATTCATGAATTCGCATAAAACGTAAAATGAAAGACGTAAAAAAAATACAATTGTCATCTAATTTTTATTTGACAAGCACAAGGGATGTCAAATTCTAAACCTAGATTCGAAAAATATTCTTTATTTTTAGCATCGCTCAAGTTTATTCTTCATGTCCCTTTGCCCTTTTGCGAGCTAAATTAGTGTATTCCTCATGTCCCTTTATCCTTTTGTGAGCTAAATTCAAAGTATATTGAATCTATTGTTATGGTGAAGTGAGCACTTTTTCTATATTTTTAATCCAGGAGCATTGACGAGTGGAAATCTATCCCCTTACTTAGTAAATTATTTGTAACATATATATTATTTTGATAAATACTTAAAATTCATTATCAATCAACTAATTATATCAAATAAAAAGTTTATCTACTAACATTTTTTTCACATAATAAATCATTTATATAAAGCTTATTATCTTTTAAATGCATCATAATAAATGAAAATTATATAAAACTTATTATCTTTTAAATGCATGTAAATGAGGTCCATTGAGAAAGCCGTGAATGATTACACAATATTAAAGAAAGAAGCACTTGTGCACAATCCTACATTTTTATGAATTTAATATTTATACACATTGTTCATTCTCTTATGAATGTATTATATGATTCCTTCTACATTATTTAATATTTATATTGTTATGAATGTATTATATGACCCATGTTATAAATTGGTGAGCTTATGAATTTTAATTTCATTTTAGTGGCTACATTAAAATGGTCTATACAATATAACCTTCATTATATAATATAACCTTTATTATATAATATAACTTTCATCGAAAATTTTAAATTAAATATGAATTATTTATATTAAAAATACTTAGATCAATGTTTTTAAATATCTAATCTAAAAGTTAAGAATTTTAAGTATCTAATCTAAAAATTAAGAATATATAATCTTTCTTCATTTGTGCAAAATTTCAAACCTCTAACTTATCATTTGAAAAAAAAATTAGTTTTTTTTAACACATATCTTTTACACATATTTATCAAGAATGATACAAAG
>SNQJ01S0012107.1:158369-195225 GCA_010110895.2 Picea sitchensis | reverse complement strand
GTAGGATAGCTCATTGAAAATGGCTATAAGGTACTCTTTGAGGTAGCATCTTGCAAGATATATGACAAAATCCCAAGCAGAAAATTGATTTCTGAAATCCACATGACTCAGAATAGGATGTTTCCCCTTACACTTAGAACTGCAAATCTGATTCAACCATATGCACAAAGTGCATCCACCTTGAATGAAACAATGTTTTGGCATACAACATTTTGACATATACCCCTTCAGAGTCTAAGTCTTCTTCAGAAACACTCCATGGTCAAAGGTCTTCCCATCTTTAAAGAACAAAATTCCCCATGTGAGTCTTGCATAGTTGGAAACATAAGAGAACTAGTTTTCCATAGTCCACAACTCAAACCAAACAACATCTTGAACTTGTTCACACTGACCTATGTGGACCAATGCAAACAGAGTCAATAGGTGGTAGATTTTACTTTCTAATGTTTATTGATGATTTTAGCAGGAAAATATGGATCTATTTTCTCAAACACAAGTCTGAAACTTTTGCAAAATTCAAAGAATTCAAGGCAGAAGCTGAAAAATAGAGTGGAAAATATATAAAATCACGCAGGTCCGATGGAGGAGGAGAATACAACTCCAATGAATTTGCAAATTTCTGCAAATCACAAGGCATTATCATGCAAACAACAACCAAGTATACTCCACAATAGAATGGAGTGGCTGAAAGGAAAAATCAGACAATAATGAATATGGCAAGAACACTTCTCAAAGAGAAAAGTTTGTCAAATATTTTTTGGGCTGAAGTAGTAGCATGGTCAGTTTATCTCTTGAATAGATCTCCAACCACAAGTCTAAAGATGAAAGTCCCTCAAGAAGCATGGAGTGGGACAAAGCTAAATGTTGCACATCTAAGGACATTTGGATGCATATCATACGCTCACATACCTTCTGAATTAAGGAAGAAACTGGATGATAGAAATGAGAAATGTATATTTACTGGATATAGTGAAACATCTAAAGCCTACAGGCTTTACAATCCAATCTCCAAGAAACTAATTCTCAGCAGAGATGTAAAATTTATGGAAAATCAATTTTGGAATGAATCAGAAAATCAACAATTGGACAGTCAAAATCCATTGCTACCCAGTTCTGAAAACACGAAAAATTCAGGACAACAGATACCTCTACCTGTTCTTCCAAGATTGCAGGTACAAGGACGATCCGAAAATTCTCAAGATAACTCAACTTCAAGCAGAGACTCATCCTCTGAAATTCAAAATCAGAGAGCTCGAAGTTTGAGAGAAATCCATCAGCAGTTGGATGATCTTGAACAACACAATCTTTTTGCATTAATGTCATGTCAACCTACATCTTTTAAAGAAGTAGCTAAGGAGCCACATTGGGTTCAAGCCATGAACCAAGAAATTGACTCCATTGAGAAGAACAAGACATGGGATCTTGTTGATTTTCCAAGTCACAAGAAAAGTATTGCTGTAAAGTGGGTTTACAAAACTAAACTCAATGAAAAAGGGTAGATCGAAAAACACAAGGCAAGACTTGTTGCCAAAGGATTCTCACAACAACCTGGTACTGACTATGGTGAAACTTTTGCTCCAGTAGTAAGATTAGACACTGTAAGGACTCTATTTTCCATAGCAGCCCAACATAAATGGCAAGTATACCAGATGGATGTCAAGTCAACATTCCTAAATGGTTTCTTAGAAGAAGAAGTTAATGTCGATCAGCCACCTGGATTTGAAGTCCAAGAGAAGCCAACCAACATATATCGATTGAAGAAAGCCTTGTATGGATTAAAGCAAGCTCCAAGAGCTTGGTACAATGGAATTGACACTTATCTGATCAAAAGTGGTTTCAGCAGAAGTCAAAATGAGCCAACTCTCTACACCAAAACTGATCAACATTGTCAAATTTTGATTGTATGTTTATATGTTGATGACATGATATATACTGGAAATCTTGAGTTAACAAGTTTTAAACATGCCATGAAATCTGAGTTTGAGATGACAGATCTTGGCATCATGAAATATTTTTTGGGGATTGAGGTTGATCAATAAGCCAAAGGAATTTTTGTCTGTCAGAAAAAGTATGCAGCAGACATCATCAAAAGATTCTGCATGGAAGAATGCAATCCAGCAGAAACCCCTATAGCCCTAGGCACAAAATTGAGCAAGAAAGATGAAGGCCCTACAGTGGACCCTACCCTGTACAAAAGTTTAGTAGGCAGTTTGTTGTATCTTAAAGCAATTAGGCCTGATATTATGTATGCAGCTAGCCTTGTTTCCAGATTCATGGAATCTCCCAAAGATTCTCACTGGAAAATGGCGAAATGGATTCTGAGATATATTGCAGGAACTCTCAATTTTGGCTTATGGTACACTAAATTTGATAGTAATCAACTTTCTGGTTACATAGGTAGTGATTTTGTAGGCATCCTAGATGACAAGAAAAGCATCTCAGCACATGTTTTTCACCTGGGCACGAACTTGATCTCATGGGCATCAAAGAAGCAGCCAATTGTCTCAATATCTTCTGCAGAGGCAGAGTATGTCGCTGCTACCTCAACTTCTTGTCAAGCTGTGTGGCTGAGAAGAATATTGAAAGATATGTCACATACAGAAAAGGATACAACTCCTATTTTCTGTGACAATACATCAGCAATAGCTCTATCCAAAAATCATGTGTTTCACAAGAAAAGAAAACACATTGACACTCACTTTCACTTCATCTGCAAGCTCGTCAATAATGGTGATATTGCACTTCAATTCTGTGGTTCTCAAGATTAGCTCGCAGATATCTTCACAAAGCCACTGGGAAAATCTGTTTTTGATTTTTAGAGACAACACTTGGGCATAATCAGTGCTGATGTTTGTAATTGTTGAGTTTAAGAGGGAGTGTTAACTATAATGTAACCTCAACAAGCTGACTATACACTGCCAGCTGTCCTGGCCAGCTGTACTTTCTTTTCTTGATTTGCTTGAGCCTATTTAGCTCATCTTTTTTCCTTTTGCACTCAACTTCTTTGTTAACTCTTCTCATTGTACTTTCTCCTTACATTCTCAATATACTAAATATTATTTATGCTCTATTATTTCTCTCTGCATTTCTTGCTTCACAATTTATCAATTGTATCGCTAACTAACAAGAGGATATTTCTAAATGGCAACATTAAATTAAAGCTTTAAAACCAGAAAACTAGTCCATAGGGATATACCAAACTATATTTACACTGGGATAGAAGCGATGCATAAATGAACACTCAGAGACTTCTCAGGCTATACCAAACTATATTTATACTTGGGATAGCAGAGATGCATAAATGAACACTCAGAGACTTCTCAAGAGCCTTCAAAACCCTGAAAGCATTCGCGACAGAGGCATACTTAAAAGAAAACCTATACCCTTAACGCTCTTACCAAAATATGAAAAAATGAAGGAAGGATTCACTACGAGTCCGGAAGACCTAGAACCATCTAGAAAATAAGCAGGATATAAAACCATCAAAAAACTAGATAAAGAAGTTAACATTTTATTTCCAGAAAAATAGGAGCCAAAAACAACGGTAGGTGATACATAGAAGAAAAAAAATACAGGAATCACCTATGCCAAATTGTAATACGGGAGTGGTTCGCACTTCAACAACAGTGAAATTCTCTTCATGGGCTCTGTCCTTATTGTGAAGTGGTTGAAATGGTCTATGGTTGGTAATACGCAATAAACATAGCAAGAAAAATCTCCACACCTTTGATTGCATAAAACTTGACTCCGTTCCTGCATAAATCCAACCACCAAAATCAAGCCACCCACAACACCTAAAATTATGGGTGTTTTATTTGAAGACTTGTCTTCACTACTATTCGGTGTTGTTTCCCCAGGGGATGATGGAAGCTTAGTGGAATTAAAGAAAATATATATTTCATAACAAACTATGCAGCTTTGCCCCACCTTTGCCCCCAAACCTGAACTCCACTAGCAAATTTGTTTCATAGTGAGTCACCCCTGAGCTAGGGATAAAACTCCACTAGGACAAAGGTATCCTAAGCCACACTAAGGTTTGTCTACAACCTAAAATATCCAGACTAAGGTGTCAACTATGACAGACAACCTACAATTTCTCATTCCCCACATGTTTGTCCCACCTCAGGAAGTGTGCCTCTTCTCTATTCAACAGTTCTTTGACTGTCCCACTTGTCTTATGGGGCTTCAACAACATGCCAGACATGAGGTCTCAGAGCCTTGTAGTTGAAGCTCAACTCATTGGGAATCAATTCCTAACATTTCTCTCACCTAGAGAGAATGCTCACGAGCCTAAAAACATGCTTCTTCAGTCCAATTCTACCCATAAATGCTCCCAGGCTTGCCCAATCCAGGGACGATTGCATAGTACGACTTTCGAGTACCAAGGATGAAATGTTGTAATAATGATGAAGGAATATTGGATATTACACTATATCCACAAATTATATATGCATGGGTCTTATGTGACACTTGCACAACTAACTTTTTCCCCTACATGTAATTCATTCCCTTTCTTTGGGAACTTAGGATAACATAATGTATATGTATCCATATAAGGACTAACTTTTCCCGTACATGTAATCCGTTCTCTTTCTTTGGGAATTTAGGATAACATAATGTATATGTATCCATAAATTAAACTTTTAAGAAATATTATTAAAATATTCCCTTGGCTTAATCCTAGAGGACTTAAGCCCCTCTTCTTAGACTCTTAGCCTCCTTTCCCTTTCTACTGGAGTTTATCCTCCCATGCTTTTTTTGTCAGGTTGGTTTGCAACAATGATGTGATTTTATTAATAATACAAGTGATAACTATACATATGTTTTTAAAAACATATATATTACATTCCCCAATTTATGTATTTTAAATTATAGATTTATTTAAAATAAATATAAAAAAATCTATCGTTCTCTATTGGCTTGACTTTGAAGAGGTCTATCACCAATTGGAAATCGTTGGCCTATAACATGCAATAAGAGTACCTTCAAATGAAATATATTATGCATTATTTTGATACAATGTGTATTAATATTAACTCCAATTCATCATAAAATTATAGTTATAAGCATGATTATTTGGAAGGTTGACGCGGTTATGGTTCTATTTTAAGTGATGTAAAATATAACTACAAGATTTTTGTCTCACTTTGAATTTTTATGTTAAGTAACACTTTTTTCCTGCCATTGAAGGATATATATATATATATATATATATATATATATATATATATGATAGTGTGTAATTGAGTTTTGTGGCCCTTTGATTGGAGCTATGTCAGTGCACTTTTTAACTTGTCTGCTGTTATGTTTATATGTCAGAACTAGTGAAGTTTAATGGAGGAATAATAATATTTTTTTTTAGAGATAATATTTCCATTAATGTACTGTGCTGAGTTTAGAGATTAATTTGAGATTGTTGGAAGTTGTTAAAAGATTTTCTCAATAACTACAATCTCATAAGTTAATGCAGTAGTTCCTCAATCAAAGAAGGCAGTTCCGACGATCCAACCCAACGATGGTAGTTGTCCAACTGACATTACTAAAGTAGGCATCTAAAGGGAATCCCAATGGTCTAAGCGCCTAAGCAAGCAAGCCTGTCCAATGTAAGGGGTCTGGCATTCCTAAGGCAGTAGTTCTGACGATCCCACCCACCCACGGTTGTTCCTGCGCAACCCACTGAAATTCATCGTGTAAGCATCTCAAGTTAATAGCAATAATGGTCTAAGTGTTCAAGCCCTTACAATCTAAGTAGTAAGGCTAAATCCAACAGGTTTAATGGAGGAATAATAATATTTTTTTTAGAGATAATATTTCCATTAATGTACTGTGCTGAGTTTAGAGATTAATTTGAGATTGTTGGAAGTTGTTAAAAGATTTTCTCAATAACTATTTCTATATTTGAAATAAGTTAAATCTGAGACCAACTATATAAATCTATTGTAATTGAGTACAATTGTATAATAGAATATTATTTGTGTGTAATATTCTGCCATATCTGCTCCTCAAATTTCTTATATGGAAGATGGAAAAGATATTTCTATTTCTATAATAACTATTTCTATATTTGAAATAAGTTAAATCCGAGACCAACTATATAAATCTGATAAATCTATTGTAATTGAGTAAAATTGTATAATAGAATATTATTTGTGTGTAATATTGTGCCATATCTGCTCCTCAAATTTCTTATATGGAAGATGGAAGAGATATGAGGATTGATTATCTGTAAACATATTAATGTAGGCTTGTGTGAGTGAATTATATTTGTGAGTGTGAGTATTAATTTTTTGTGTGTTGCATTTATTATTTGTTACGTTGTGGGATTCGAAGCCACAATCTTGCTGTGATGTTCTGGACGTGATAGCGTTGCCTAAGTTATAATCGCCTATGAAGAATCTGATGCGTGAAGGAGCTACCCACTCATCTGATCTGAGGAGAAGTGCGCCTCTATTGAATTTGTTTGACTGCTACGTGTGACGGCGTTGGACTCTGGTGGAGATCAGTGTGAATGTGAAGAAAATCGCAGCCAAATCGTTGGAGTTGCAATATCAGTTTTTTCCGATCTGCATCCTCCAATCTGTGAATAGAAAGAAGATGCTCTGAGGAGAAAGAAACCGAGCGCCAATCGAGAAGGAAAGTCGCAGCCTCCCACACGTGCTCCGAGATGAGGAATAATTCGGTCTTCTCACTTTTGCTCCTCCCATTGTTGTCCATGCCCAAGAGAGACATCAAAATAGGATTATCTTGCAACTGAAACATTATTGCAGTAGATGAGACCTGGTTCCATTCTATGGAACGAGACATTAAAATTCTTGGTGAGAAAGGAGATGCATAGCTAAGCATATGGGAGGCTACGTCAACTTCGTCGTTCAGAATGTTGTGATAGGTGAATTCTGCAAAGGCTTGCACTCAGATTGAAATTACCTGGAACTGCTTGCTATTTCAGAAAGGAAAGTCGTAATTTACTGAACGTAGTTGTTCCCTGTTGAAAGAAGATCGTAAATCGGTGTAAGCGGTTGTTGTTATGGGAATTACCTTTATCAGATTTGTTAGATCTTTGCACTATTCTACATTGTTTCACTATTGATAATATATACAGATTTATTGTGTGGTGTATGTGTTTTAAAGTATGTATTAGTGTTATAGTTGGGTTTTCTTTTGTTCAAGTGTAGTGTGCAAAAATGAAATGATGCATAATCACAAAGAATACATCAATTAAGTTTGTTATACACTGATGTGACTCGTCCAGCATCGGGAACATTAGTTACACGTTATTTTTAATAAGATCAAATTGATGTGACTCGTCGTGCTCATGGAGTGTCAGTTATAGGTTATTCTCATGTTAGGTCAAATTGTATAATTGACTACTTAAATGTTTTGTATCTAGAATGCTATCCTATATAACTGGTGAATATCACGGAGGGTCGTGTATTCAACAGATGGTGGCAGTTCCATAGAATTATTCAGTATCGGGATTGTCCTTCGAGAGGTCAAGAAGCATCAATTTTGCAACTACATCAATGATGGTATGAAGAAATTATGTCTTAAATGCATCAAGTGGGAAGCTCGAAAGTGTGGTGAAAAAAAGAGCGGAAACCGTGAGATTGGAGAGTCGGTGTAAGTGTTAATTGTTAAAATTTTGGTATACTCATTTAACCATAGACAATGTCACATCATTGTCACCCAACCATAGGCATCCACATATGTCACCCCTGAGTACAATAACCTTTTCTTAGATAGAATGATTATAGCAAGTCCACACTAGAACCAATAGATAAACCCTAACCAAAAATACCTCTGCTGCAGCAGCAACACAATACCAAGAGAACATACCTCTACTAATAGAAGTGTACATTTACCAAGAGAAGCACACAAGAGAAATACCAAAAAAACTAGATTACACCACAACAATTGTTGCACTGCCCTCTCGAGACTTATGCCCTCCTTCTACTACAACTGCAATTGTTGCAACTACTGCTCCTCAGAATTGTGCCGTCCTTATGTTGAGTTAGTTTGTGTCAAATGAGCTAGGCACCTCATTTTTTATACTCGATTGTCCAAGTGACTTTTCCAAGTGGGGTCGACTTCTCTTTCTAGAGCCTTCGAATACTTTATTATTATTCTCCTTGGGCTGACTTCTCTTATAGCGTTTTCACACATCTATTTAATGGTTCTCTTACTTCTGAAATATTCTATTCCAAGTACAAAGGTTACACTTGGAGGTTAATACCTCCTGCAATTACCAAAACATCAAAACTCCCTTTTAGCTAGGGAGGTATTAACTAAGATGTTCTTCATGTAATGGTATCAAATACATCCATCCATCTCACATGGCATGAGAAAGACTCAGATGGTATTGGATACCAGTCTATAGATATCATCACCATAGCCACACAGGCCATCTCATGATCAAACATATCATGTCACAAGTATCACAATCATAACCACACAGGCTCTGTCATAGTCACATACACATACTATATGATGGTCACGTCACAGTCATGCATCTGGGACCTCATCAACACATGTAGCATCTCTCTAGTGGGAACAACCTCATCATCCTCTCGGACCTTATGTCATTACAAGGCTTTCATCTAGCTCACACATAACTAGGCATATAGCTCATACAGAACTAGGCAACCATCCAACTCACACATAACTAGGCATCTAGCTCATACAGAACTAGGCAACCATCCAGCTCACACAGAATCTAGAATATGCAGTTGAGCCAGTTTACACAGAATTGCGCTACTACCCAATCCAAACAGAGTCTAGGAAACTCTTCAGTCTAAGCCAGTTCACACACAGGACTACGCTACTAGCCAATCCAAACATAGTGTGGGAGACTATCCAGTTGAGCCAGTTCACATTGAACTACGCTATTACCCAATCCAAATAGAGTCTAAGCAACTGCAACTCGCCATCTCACACAAAATATGGCATCTAATTCTCACATAGGATCATCTAGATCACTCACACAGAGTCTAGGTCAACGATCACTCATGTACATAGGGTCATCTAGCTCACTAACACAGAGTCTGGATCAAATGACCACTTATGTAGACCTAGCCCTTCCAGTTGGCACGCTAGGCATCTATCCCACAATGAATGGGCATATAACCACGAGTTTTAGGTGATGTAGTGCACACACACTACCCATTTATGCCAAGGATAGGAAACACCTCCAACCACATAGGTTGGCCCTCCAGCTTGAAAAGTTTGGAAAGTTTCCCTCCCTGGAAGATCTGTGTCTACTGACCTTGTGTAAGGTCATGCTGACTGGTGCCACACTCTGCAAGATACTTCCCCAAGAATCACATATGTGAATCATCACTCCCTCTTACAAGGGACATCCTTCTTGACCATGCCAAGATTGTCCTTGAAGTACACAATCTTCACTCTTGACATAAGCTTGGTCAACATATTTTCTATTTGCTCATATGTAGCGAGATATTGGAGCTTCACTACTCCCTTATCCACCATATCTTTGATATAATGGTACGTAATCTCGACATGCTTGGAATTTTCATGAAACACTGAGTTCTCTGACAACTTCACACAACTCTAGTTGTCACACTAGATACAAGTCACCTCTAACTCGAGATCAAACAATCCTGCAAGCAACTTCCGAAGCCACACTACTTTGCTACTAGCTGAACACTCTACTATATACTATTCCTCATTCGTACTAAGCACCACACTAGTTTGCTTCCTGCTAAACCATGAGATCATAGCTGATCTCAAACTTAAACAACATCCAAATGTACACTTCAGATCTACGACACTATTGGCCCAATCTGAATCAGTATAGCCTTGCAGGCTTATCTCACGATCCAAAACATATCTCAGTCCATAGTCAATTGTACCTTTCAGGTACTTGATCACATTTTTTTCCGCAATCAAGTGAACACCTCTAGGTTTGACCATATACTGACCCAATGTGTTCACTGCAAAACATATATCTGGCCTTATGTTCATTAAGTACATCAACAAACCAATCATCTGTTTATACATGGTGGCATCCACTGTCTCTAAATATGTATCACTCAATAAATTCATATTCATCACCATCGGTGTTGACAACCAATCCCAGGCTCATCAAAATAATTGTCTGGCATATCCTTCCTTGGGTGCTTTCTTAAGCCTATACAAAGATTTTTTCAATCTACAGACATGAGACTCATTCCCATGTATCTTGTGGTTGCTCTATGTACACTTCTTCTGACTATTGGAGTAAGTGTCTTGTCATATTATTCTCCCTCTTGCTGGGAGAATCCTCTGGCCACAAATCCGGCTTTGTACATCTATATGCTGCCATACACAACATGTTTGATCTTGTATATCAATTTGGAAGTCACCATTGACTTCCCTTCTGGTCTCTAGGAAAAATCTATATCCCAGTCCTTCTGATTGGCTTCCTCCTCTAAAGTCTAATGTCCTATGAATGGTCTAGGGGAGGCTTCTCCTCCCTACTGGATCATGATGGTTGACTCCTTCTGAAATCTAGCTCATTCGGAGCTAGTACTTGGTATGGCCGCCTACCTCACCACTGGTGGAGCCATATGCTCCTTCTCATGATATGGATCATCAATGCTATATATCTTTGCATCCTGCAAAGTGTCACGAGACCATGTTGGTATCTTCCTGGTTACTACAACGATTCTGGGTAGGCCCTTCTGGATCTACTAACTCTTCCTGATGATCTGAAGAGTGATCAACTGCACTAGAGGGATTTGTTCGGTCATCTTTGGAGTCTTCTGCTCCTTACAATCAATATCAATATGAGATACTATGTATCTCGTAAAAGTACCCTTCTCGCTAGAAGGTTTTAACTTCGTCCTCTTTTTCTTCGGTACATGGATGTATACGATTGTGTACACAACTTTTTATCTGGATAGTTTGCTCCATGTCTCAAACTAGAGACCATCTAATATGTTTTCCCTTGCAATCATCACTATAGCTCCCCTTAGAGTTATCACCCGTGACCTTCCTAGAACAATACCAACAATAAGGGAAAACAATATACAAGAATAATACTCTTATAATAAAACAAGAATGAGAACAATCGTCGTAGTAGCTCCTTCTCAGAGTTATCACTTGTGACCTGCTTGGAACAAGAGACAAAATAAAAATGCAATAATAAGAAATAGGAACAACACTCCTCCATTGTTGTGACCAATCATTCCTCCATGGTAACCTGCCCGAGACAAGAGCAACAAGAACATAAGTATTTCCAATATAATAGCATTTTCATAAGAACATATCTAATGTAACAAGAATAAAACACAATTTCATGGTAATCATCATAGCCTAACCAAGGTGACCTTCTCGGAAGCAGAACAAGAAATATCTCCTAGAGGAGATGTTAGTTCATCTTGCAAACAAGTACAATAAGCATTTATATCAATAGTTCTCACATGCTGCCAAGTATTCATTGTATCTATCAATAATAGGACCTTTCAAAGATTGTTGTCACTATTATAGTGTTTACTTGTAATGTAGCAATTATCAAACTTGATATGTGCAAATTGGAGACTTATCAATTTAATCAATCAAACTTGGATTCTTACCTCCAAGAATGAGTGTTGTTGTTTTTCTTCTGAGTCTCCTTCATTCAAGATGACAAGTATTCTCTCCAACCTATCCCCTATACTAAGACAATATGCTTTCTTGATAGAAATCTTAGTTAGGGAATATTATGCAATTAAACTCTAACATCTCAACCTCAATCAATCTAATACTTTGACTAAAGTCAACTTATAACTTTAACTTTGACCATAAATAATCATAACTTTAATAAATCAAAATGCAACATAGATGTTCATAAGATCACAATAATGCCAAACCTGGAGTACGTTGTTCCTCTAAATGTGTTGGATCTAATATCCTTATGGATCTAAGATTGTTGCTTGGATAGAAGATCCCTCCTCCTGCAAACATCCTCAAGATAATGATACAATTTAAACATATTACAAATGAATACCTCCGACAGGAGTGACAAACAACGACAAGCAACGACGAATCTTAAAACTTCAAAGTGCTCCAACTTGTAATCTGAAGGTAGTTGGAGATGCGCTAGGGTAAGATGCACTAGGAAAACCAAACATTAGGGCCAACGTTTCACAGAAACTTCACTAGTCCATAGGAACTGTAACTAGTGTTGCAACTGGCACGCAACTGGTGCTTCAACTGGCACTGCAACATCTCCCTCTCGCTCTTTAATTTCTTCTTCAATGAAGTCTTCTATGCCAAGGCAACCTCCTTTCTCCAAGAATCAACTTCAACTCAACCTTTAAATGTTAGGCGCCTTGACCTAGGGTTTTATGAGAATACCCTAATTTCTCAACTTCAGAAAATTGCAGATTTGATCTGGGGAAAAGATGTGCCTTCCTTAAGCAACCTTCTTAATGGGTTCAATAAGTGCTCAACGAGATTGACAATGGTGGAAACTAAGATCTTCCTTCCAACGGTTAGACTATTGCAAGGGAAACCAACTCTTATACCAGGTTAAAATTTGGGTATGCTCATTTAACCATAGACAATGTCACATCATTTTCACCCAACCATAGGCATCCACATATACCACCCCCGATCACAATAACCTTTTCTTAGATAGAATGATTTTGGCAAGTCCACACCAAAACAAACAGATAAACCCTAACAAAAAATACCATCAATGTAGCAACCACAATACCAAGAGAACATACATCTACTAATAAAAGCATACCTTTACCAAGAGAAGCACACAAGAGAGATACCAGAAAGACTGAGATTACAACACGAAAACTGTTGCACCACCCTCTCCATACTTGTGCCCTCCTTCTACTGCAACTGCAGTTGTTGAAGCTACTGCTCCTCAGACTTGCGCCCTCCTTCTGCTAAGTGAGTGTGTGTCAAATGAAATAGGCACCTCCTTATTTATACTTTCCTATCCAAGTGACGTTTCCAAGTGGGACCGAATTCTCTTTTTGGAGCCTTCGAATACTTCATTAATATTCTCCTTGGGCCGACTTCTCTTCTAAGGCTTTCACACATCTGTTTAATGGTTCTCTTACTCTCGCAATATTTTATTCTAAGTACAAAGGTTACACTTGGAGGTTAATACATCCCTCAACTACCAAAACATCAACACTAATAAAGACGAGCCAAACAAAGAATCAAACAAAGACCAATATTGTAATTTGTGATTTAGTATTGTAAGTTTTGTAATGTAAGCATTAAAGGGGAGTGTTAGAGATAATGCTTACATTGATACATGTCTTGAGTTTAGAGATTGGTTTGAGATCTCTTGGAAGTTGTTAAGAGATTCTCTCAACAACTATCTCTATGTTTGGAATAAGTTGGATCCGAGACCAACTATATAAATCTGCTGTAATTGAGTACAATTGTGTAATAGAAATATTATTAATGAATATTGTGCAATATCTACTCAAATTTCTTATATTTTTTTTACTAGGTTAATTAGTTTCAGAGCGATGTCTACGGATTCTTTTAGTAGTTCTCACACATTTAGGATTTGTGAATCATCTTAATGTGATGAAGAAAGGTCATGTAGTGATGGAGCTGATATTGCATGATATGAATATCTGAGCAACAAATGCTCGAGAGGCCCTAATGATTTCAATCTGTTGGTGACGTGGATCTCCAAATCTATTAATCTCCCCTGCCATAAATTTTGTCAACCACTCTCCAGCTTCTGCATTTAATTCCTCCTTCTTCTACAGTCTTCGATGTATCTCGATTCCTCTGCCAATTTGTGTGTTCGTGAAGCTTCCCCTGTCTCTAAAAAAATACTCTATTTTTTGTAAATGAAAATGCGAAATTACGCGCTAAATACTACAATTTCATGGCGCTCCCTCTTACTCATTTTTGAGAGATGTACTCACATTTTATTCCTCTAATATATAAAAGCGTAGCGTTCTTTTCTTGTTTTTAAATGTGGAGCATTTTGTCAATAGATCGTGAGCTCCGACAAAGTGGTATCGAGCTATACTTTTTATAACCGGTTTAGATACTCCCCGGTTTATACGCGTATGCAATCTGTGGATGCTGTTTCCCACTCATCATCTGATGTATTGCTACAGGACGGAATTTGAGGAGTAGAATACAGCTTGCCATTGTTCAATCGAGCTGGGCTTTGTAGAGAAGGTAATGCCGCGCCTGCTGTAGCAGCAAGAGGCGAGGACTCCGCCCAGCCACCATCCATTCCGAGGACAAAGAATGAATAGCCATCCAAATGCCATGATTGAACAGTGTCCTCATTGTTCTGGAAAACAATTTCAACGAAAGCTCTGAAATCAGCACCCATAACAGCCGTCTGCAGGTAACCTCCTCCATTGGTGGGTTTTAATCATATAAAGGATTGATAGAGATTGGAAAAGGCAATAGAGGAAGAATAGTAAAAGGAGGCAAATTTGATTTAAAAAAAATCATGGCAGGGGTGTGGAAGCATTTACAACCATGATTCCGGTTTTAATGGCAAAAGGTATGACTCTTTGGAGTGTCGAATGAAAACCTGTTTGTTCCCGAGGGATGTTTGGGATTTGGTTGTGGGTTTCGAACCCGTGAGACCAAGCAAGCCTATGGGGCTCTTTCACAAACTGAGAAGGATTTGTTGAAGGAAAATAAGAAGGATTCCAAAGCATTGTTTTTTTATTCAGCAAGCAATGGAGGAATCAATTTTTCCCAAAGTAGCTGCTGCTACAAGATAAAAACAGGCATGAGAAAGTTTGCAAACAACATACCAAGGCACAAAAACAAGGTAAAAGGCAAATAAAAATTACAAATGCTTAGAGAGATTTTGAAAACTTACAAATGAAGGATACAGATTCAATAGATTCATTCTTCACTCATGCAATGGCAATAATAAATATGCTTAGATCATATGGAGAAATAGTTGAAGATCAGAAGGTTGTAGAGAAAATACTTATGATCAAACTTTGTAGGTAAGCTTCTAAGTTTGATCCAGTTGTAATAGCAATTGAGGAATCCAAAGATCTCAGCTATTAGTAGATGAATTATTGGGATCACTCTTGTCACATGAGAAAATATTAAATCGAATAGGGACATCATCATTGGAGAGTGCATTCAAAACTCAGCTTTCATTTGGCAGAAAAAGAGGAAGATCAAATTACAAACTTGATGGAGACGTTTACACCAAGGAGGAGGAAGAGAAAATACACAATTTGAAAGCAGAAGACCAGCATCAAACCCACATGCTCATTCTACACCAACAAGAGGAAGGGGGGCAGCCATTCTCATAGTCATCATCAAGTTGAAAGGTATGATAAATCTAACATCCAATGCCATTATTGCAAAAATTTGGGCATTTATACCATGGGAATGTAGGAAAAACAATATGACATGAATAAGCAAAGGCACATTTTACAAATGAAAACCAACCCAATAATGGGTAGAAAACACCATATTGATAACATACAATGTAGCACAAGAGAGTTCCAAAGAAGTATGGTTCCTATATATTGGTTGTAGTAATCACATGAGTGGAAACAAGGAGATGTTTGCAACAATGGATGGTTCAATAAAATCAGAAGTAAAATTAGGGACTGATCACCGAGTTTCAGTTATGGGAAAAAGGGTCAATTAACATAAGAACTAAGCAAGAGATGAGGAGAAGTATATTTCAGATTATATGTTATGTTTCACGGACTACAACACAATCATAAGCATTGGACAACTATTGCAAAAGGATATAGAATATACTTTGAAAATGGTGAATGTGAGGCCGGGCGGTGAACGGTTTGCCGGGGTTGGGCCAAGAGTAGATTGACATGGGGTTTGGGAATTAGTGAATCATTCTTGGAGCCACAAGGATTACAAAAGGTTGCTGAGTTAGCTTTTAAAGCTTCCTACAAAAATGAATCTTGGCTATAGCATTTAAGACTTGGACATTTAAACTTCAAAGGGTTGCAGCTGCTATATAAGAAAAGAATGCTATATGGGCTGCCACCAATAGAGCCACTTAAGACAACATGTGAGAGTTGTATATTGGCAAAGCAGCATAGGAAAACATTTCCAGTTGGGGAGTCTTATAGGGTAAAGCATCCACTTGAGATAGTCCATTCCGATCTTTGTGGACCCTATGCAAACACCACCCATAAGTGGAAAACTTTATTTCTTAACATTTATTGATGATTTCAATGAGAAAAGTATGGGTTTATTTTTGAAATACAAATCAGATGTATTTTCTTTTTTTAAGGAGTTCAAGGCAAAAGTTAAGAAAAAAAGTGGATACTATATCAAAACATTGAGAACCGATCGTGGTGGTGAATATATATCAAATGATTTTCCAGACTTTGCAAGAGAGTGGCATAGGGAAACAATTTGACTAAGGTCAACTCCCTCAACAAAATGGAGTAGCCGAAGAATAGAACAATTATGGAAATGGCCTTGAAGTATGTTAAAAACAAAACAACTACCAAATGAGTATTGGGCCGAAGCGGTTGCATGTTCGGTATACATATTAAATAGATGTCCAACAAAAGAGGTGATAAATAAAATCCCAGAAGAAGCTTGGAGCAAAGGGAAGCATAACATAGCACACTTGAGAGTCTTTGGATGTATAGCATACTCATTGATACCTCAAGAGTTGAGAAAAAAACTAGATGATAGGAGAGAAGTACATATTTGTGGGATATAGTGAACAATTCAAGGCATATAAACTATACAATCCTATCACAAAGAAGTTGATAATAATAAGCCGTGATGTTGAGTTTGTTGAAGAGAAGCATGGGATGGCAACATAGACAAGACAACTACAACTACATCTAGTGTTCCACAAGAGAATGAAGAGAATGAAACTTAGATTGTGATCCTACTACACAAGCAAATGTTCCTACAACGCATTCTAAGGCACTTACCACTCCAAATCCAATTACCCCAACATATAATAACAACAGCGAGTCTTCTAATCCAACACTTGCATCATTAAGATCAAGGTCTATAAACACTTCAAAGAGACCACGTGAATTCTAAGAGAATTTATGATGGAAAAACAAAGGTGAAAATGATGATTTATGCACTAATTTTGCATTCTTAACACAAGATGATCCAATTTATTTTGAAGATTCCATCAAAGATGACAAAATCGGATTGCGACCATGAGAATGAAGAAATTGATTAATCGACAAAGAGAATCAAACTTGGGATCTAGTAGAGCTTCTTAAAGGCAAAGGATTTGATTGGGGTTAAATGGGTTTACAAGACAAAATTAAATGTTGATGGAAAGGATAGAAAACCTGAGGCAAGACTAGTAGCTAAGGCTTCAAACAACAGTATGGTATAGACTACAATGAAACATTCGCATCAGTGGCAAGATTGGATACAATAAGGATGGTTTTATCTATTGCTGACTCTCAAAACAATTGGAAGGTTTATCAAATGGATGTTAAATCATCTTTTTTTTGAATGGGGAAATTTAAGAAGAATTCTACATTGAATAAGGGTTTCAGTTGTCAGAGAAGGAAGGTTTTGTTTGTAGGATGAAGAAGGCACTATATGGTTTGAAACAAGCTCCTGGAGCTTGATGCAGTGAGGATAGATTCTTATTCTGTGAACAATGGGTTTAGCAAGTGTGCCAAGGAACCAACTTTGTATGTCAAAGTGAATGATGTTGGAGAAATCTTGATAGTGTGCTTGTATGTAGATGATTTATGCGAGGGCAACATGTCAATTAACTTCATTCAAATGACCATGGAAGGGGTTTGATATGACGATTGGGACTCATGAAATATTTTCTTGGGATAGAAGTAACTCAAAATGAACAAGGCATTTTTATATGTCAAAACAAGTATGCTAATGATGTGTTGAGAGATTTAAGATGGCAAATGTAAATCCGGCACCTACACTTGTTGCATTGAGCCCAAAAGCTTAGCAAAGAACCAGTGAATGTCCTAGTGTTGATGCAACCTTGTTCAAGAGATTAGTTGGCAGCCCTATGTATCTAACCGCCACAAGACCAGATATCATGTAGGGGGTTAGTCTCATTTCTAGATTGATGGACAAACCAAAGGAATCACATTGGAAAGCTGGAAAGAGAGTTCTAAGGTATATAAAATTTTGGAACAAAGAGCTTTGGAATTTTGTGTGCATCTTCAGATAATTACAAACCGATTGGATATACGAATAGTGAGAGTGGCTTGGATGATAGAAAAACGCGGAATATCTTTCATCTAGGGATCGAGGGAGCTATCTCTTGGGCTTCACCGAAACAACCAATTGTGGCACTCTCATCAGCTGAGCAGAATATGTTGCAGCCACATCAGCGGCTTGCCAAGCAGTGTGGATGAGGAGAGTACTTTCAGGTTTGAGGCATCCACAAGAAGAATCTACAAAAATTTATATTGATAATAATTCTGCAATCGCTCTATCTAAAAATCATGTCTTTCATAAACGAAGCAAGCATATTGATACACAATACCATTTAATTTGAGAATTGGTGAACAATGGTGACATAAATCTTGAGTTTTGCAGGTTCAAAGAACAACTAGCAGACATTTTTCACAAAGCCGCTTGCAAAAGGAGATGTTTTTGACATCCGGAGGGTGGTATTACTGAACATACATGGCAGTGAGAGATTAAAGAGTGTTGGTGTGGATCTCAGTCGTAATCTCCCACCATAAATTTTGTCAACCACTCTCCAGTTTCTGCATTTAATTCCTCCTTCTTCTACAGTCTTCGATGTATCTCGATTCCTCTGCCAATTTGTGTGTTCGTGAAGCTTCCCCCGACTGTCAAAAAATGTACTCTGTTTTGTAAATAAAATGCAGCTGCTGCTAAATACTCTGTTCTCTGTAGCGCTCCTCTTACTCTGTTTTTGTAAGAGATGTACTCTGTAAATACTCTGTTCTCTGTAGCGCTCCTCTTACTCTGTTTTTGAAAGAGATGTACTCTGTTTTATTCCTCTAATATAAACTGTAGCGTTCTTTCTTTGTTTTTCTGTGTGGGCATTTTGTCAATAGATGCGTGAGCTCCAGCACAATCTTGAAAGTGAGGCAGCCATGTCCGAAAATGATGAATGTCTCGGTGCTAAAATTTCTCCATCCTTCATATTCATGGCAGGCGCAGCAGATCGCCAAGATCAACAAGGGATTCATCGCCAACCCCAACAATATGGCAACATGGTAATATATTGTAGAGCACAGTGATCTGTGCAATCTCCATTAATGCCATTGCAATCTGTTTCATTGATTTTTTTCAATGTGTGTTCACAGGTTTGGGCAGATCCTACAACATCAGAATGAACTGATGAAAAACATAGCTTGTATCTGAATTCGATCCTTTGTTAAGAGCCTCCATGAGCGGAGCCACTATACATATTCCTGTAAAAGATGGGAGGCTGAGAGGATAATTCCGTGTCTGGCAATACGAGGTTGGTATATCTGCATATAAAAAACCCACCATTTTATATTTCGTTTTGATTTTTCTGATTCGAGGAGAATGGGGCTTAGACTAGCATGAAGACATTCAAAATTGTACCAAACGGCCGAGATTGGAGGATATAAGCATCAAACAATTAGGCTTGCAAGAAGAAGATATCAATGGTAATCTCGCCAAATTTTATCGATCGGTGTCACATTTTTATCATGTTTTCATGACGGGTATCTAGATTGTCATTACTAATTTTTCATGGGTATTGTGTTTAATTTTTTATAATTGCATTTCAGGTTTATCATGAAGTTTCATTAAACGTTACATCCTTGTAGGAACGACAAATAACTGTTAATCTAAATTTGAGTTTGACTGTAAATAGGCTTTATTTATAGTATTTTCATTACTTACACATTCCCATTCACCGTTTAGAGAGGAATATGTTAGTACTATTATTATTTAGACATTCCCATTCACTGTTTTGAGTTTACTTCTACAAACTACTCATTCATTCATCGTGACGAATCATCATGATCCCACTGTATTCTATCGAAGGGAAGTGCAGTTTACAATAAAGATTAAACGGCTTCCAGGTTGCAGCTTCCCAATCTCCAGGTTCATACCGGAATTACATATATCTGTTTTTTTCCTTCTTTATACGTAACTTAATCTTACAACATGGAAGTATGTATCACATTTGGTACAAAGCAATCATGGGAATGCCGAATTAACAATTACTTGGGTACCAATTCAGTAATTGATTAAAGGAATGACCTGGTTGCAGAAGCATGTGACAAACCAGTGCCATAACTACTGGACTGGCTGTTTTGTGTAACAGAACTCCCCTTGGCAAACGCTGGCTTTGCGGGATCCGTGTCAGAAATTAATCATTTCACCGCCCCTGTTTAAACTATGAGTCGGTGGCCGTCTTGACAAACCCTTCAAGACTCGAAGATTTAATTACTCTAAACGGTGGTTGCTTTAACTTTTGAAGGCAACGAAATTCTACCACCGCTTTCATCAAATTTTATCATTTCTAAAATCGTAGGGGCAATTTGTGTTAGTATAAATAAATGAAGAATGGATTGTAATGGTATGGTGATCTGAAGAATCACATTTTTGAATGAAGCCGTTTTGAATTCTCTTTGTGGAATTTCTGGAAACATTTTTTGAATGGAATATGTTAATCTTGTATGCGTTTATGATTTCCTGTTATTGAGTTTGTAAACTGCTTTTATTTCTTGATAAAATTTGTCTTTGAGCAAACATAGTAATTTTTGTTTTTACCGATTGCAAACCCGGTCCCATTTTCATTCGAAGTTTATTTGTTGGAACGTGTATGATCTGGAAAATCATTTTAAATAAAATTTTGATATTTCGGCATTCGAGACTTGTTTGTTGGAGTGCACGGAGTTATTTAGTTTCCAAAACTTCAAACCGAAGTTGTGGGCCCAAAGCGTGATAGCATTTCGCATTTCGGGCATAGTTGTTTTGTTTTTACGTTGGGTATTTGTAAATGCCGAACCCCGAATTTGATTAAGCCTTGTTTCGCATTTCGGCAATAATTGTTTTGATTTTGCATCGGTTGTTAATAAACCTCGAACTCCAATTTGCCTGGACCCACAACCTGTTTGCATTTTGCGAATCAGCAAATATCATTGCGTTTTGGTTTTGTGTCCGGCATTTGTAATCGCCGAAACTCGATCCTTGATTGACCTTCGTTTGTTCACATTTGGTATCAGAGCTGCCAGTCTATCCTGTAGAGCATCCTGTCAGTTGCTCATTTCAGCGCACACAATTCCTGTTGGTGCCCAATTTCACTTTCCTATTTTTCTGCATGAAGGTTTATTTGATTTCTTTCAAACTTTTATAAATGGTTTCCTTTGGTAGTAGTTCTTCTCAGATTCAGGTTCCTATTCTGAGCGAGAAGTCATATGATTCTTGGTATATTCGGATAAGGACGATTTTGCGTTCTCAGGATTTGTGGACTTCTGTTATTGATGGCTATCCTGAGCTAGTTGATGCTGCAGCAGAATTGGCTCTATCTAATGCTGACCGTGTTTTGCTAAAGGAAAGGAAGAAGGATAATAAAGCTCTTGGATTAATCCAGCAAGGATTAAATGAATCCATTTTTATGAAGATTGCTAGCGCTGCATCTTCAAAGATGGCTTGGGACATTCTTGAAACCTGTTATCAAGGGGTGTCCAAGGTGAAGACAGTCAAGTTGCAGAACTTGAGAAGGGACTTCGAAAATCTGAAGATGAAGGATAATGAAAGTGTTGATACTTTCATGACTCAAGTGATGAGTGTTGTGAACCAGCTCATGCAGTATGGAGATAATATTGAAAATAAAAGAGTTATTGAGAAAGTGTTGAGAAGTTTGCCCAAGAAGTTTGAACCTGTTGTGGTACCCATAGAGGAATTTAAGGATTTAAGTCTAATGCAAATTGATGAATTAACTGGTTCTTTTGTTGCTCATGAATCTAGCATATCTAGATATGAAGAAGGATCCATGGAGCATGCTTTGAAATCCCAACTGCATGTCACCAAAGGCAGAGGCAGAGGAAGGTCTTATAATCGTGGAAGAGGAGGTCGATTTTCCGGCCCAAGGGACAAAAGAGCTGAATCAGAGTCTCAACAGAAGTCCCAGCATAATCCTCCTAATTTAAGAGGGAGCAACAAACCCTGGCAGTGAGAAAATCAGAGGTATGATGAAACTAAAGTGCAATGTTATTATTGTAAGAAGTTTGGGCATTTTGCTAACAAATGTTGGAAGAAACAGGCAGATGCTGGAAAGCAGTCTGCACATATTACAAATGAGTCCGAGGATCATCAAAATCCTGTGTTCTTGACTTGTAATGTCACTCAAGAAAGTGCTAATGATATTTGGTTTCTAGATAATGGTTGCAGTAACCACATGACTAGTAATAAGGACTTATTTTCTTCCATTGTTACTAGTATTCAGTCTGAAGTCAAACTGGGAAATGACTGTAAGGTTATAGTCAATGGTAAAGGTATAGTTTTAGTCTACACTAAGAATAATCAGAGAAGAAATATTGATGATGTTTATTTTGTGCCCGGTCTAAAATGAAATCTTATTAGTGTTGGACAACTGATGGAGAAAAAGTATAGAGTGTTCTTCAAGAACAAGGTATGTACAATCTATGATAAATTTTCCAACAAACAGTTGATTGCAAGAATAGAGATGACCAAGAATAGAATGTTTCCACTTGTTATGAGAAATAATTTAAGTGGTTCTTTGAATGCCTATAAGGCTGGAAGTTTAGATGAATCTTGGTTATGGCATTTGAGATATGGTCATTTACATTTTGGTGGCTTAGATATATTACAGAAGAAGCAGATGGTAAAGGGGTTGCCTTGTATTTAGCAACCTAGAAGCTCTTGTGAGAGTTGTATACTTGGGAAGCATCACAGAGAGAAATCTGTTTCAGGTGTTTCCTATAGAGCAAAAGCTCCATTGGAAATTGTTCACACAGATTTATGTGTACCTATGCAAACACCTTCTTTAACTGGCTGTGTTTATTTTATGTCTTTCATTGATGATTTTAGTAGGAAGACTTGGTTGTATTTGTTGAAACAAAAATCTGAAGCCTTTGATGTTTTTAAGAAGTTCAAGTCTATGGTTGAGAATAAGAGTGGTCAAACCATTAAAATCTTAAGATTTGACAGAGGAGGTGAATACAAACTTAATGAATTCATTGAATTTTGTGATCTTCATGGAATTAAAATGCAGTTTACTGCTCATTATACTCCACAGCAGAATGGAGTGGCTGAAAGGAAGAATCAGACCATCATGAATATGGCTCGAAGCATGTTGAAAGAGAAGCATATTTCAAATGAATATTGGGGAGATGCAGTTCTTTTCTCTGTTTTTATCTTGAATAGAAGTCCAACCAAGACCGTGAGGGATCGTGTACCTTAGGAAGCCTGGGATGGTAAGCCTTGCAATGTTTCTGATTTCAGAATTTTTGGATGTGTTGCATTTGTGCATGTACCTGGAGAAATGAGGAGGAAGTTGGATGACAGAAGCAAGAGATGTATCTTTGTTGGATACAGTGAAGAGTCTAGGGCATATAAACTCTACAATCCCATCACTCAGAAATATGTAATCAACAAAGATGTTCAATTTAAAGATGATGCAGGAGCATCGCGACTACCAAAGCCAGCGTGGAGCCAGCGCATGTGTTTTAAACACATGACATATAAGCTTGATAACTTTTTGAATTTGCATTAAAGATGAAGCGCCTTATCCTTCAATGAAACATTTATGAAGGAGAACCTGTTGTATTGTATCAGACCTCGAGCCTTACGCTCTTGTCTGAAGTAGATAGGAGGCATTTACTTTAGTTAATGCAGGTAGATAGGATTTTATTTCCAGATTAGACAGTTTAGAGTTTGTGAGGGAAAACAGATATAGACACCCTCCTTTGTACATTGTAACATTATCAAGCATTCAGAAGAGAAGAGTAGGCAAAGAAATTGTAAAGAACACCCATGTACAGATGTTGAATTAATAGAATGAAGTTTTGATTCAAACTCATGTCTGGTGTTGTTTATCTGGGTGTATTGTTCATGGGCTTATGAATGTTTACTTTCTGGATATGCATTTGCTTTATATATGTTGTGCGTTTGATTTCATGGTTGAAACTGAAGCCTGAAGGGGAGATGGAATGAGTTTCAATTGTTTCTCTATCTGAGCTCAGGAGATTCCTGCAAGGTGTGCAGTTAAATTCATCCGTAGGGAGTGCGTTGATGAAAGCTTAGATAGTTTAACACTTGCTCTCATTCGCCCAGAAGTTGATTTGGGTTGAAGCAAGAAGAAGTCTCAATTGTTAGTCTGAGTAAAGGAGATAGACGACTGTTGTTGTAGAGAGTGCGCAGAGTCTGAAGGACTCAACACTTGAGAAGTTGTCGAGCTCGAGTGCAAGGAGCGCGCATAAATTCCTCTGAAGGATCAGAGTGGAAAAATCTCAGGAGGCATAAAACCTTTGTGGGTATCGTCAAAGAAGAGCACAGGAAGTGTGGCATGAAACATTTCTAGGAAGATTTTTTAGCGTAGGCGTGGAAGGCAAGTGTGAGAGGAAGCACTTAGTCATTTTCAAGAAAATCCTCGAGGAGGAGGAATCAATGGACAGGATTCGCCGAGAGAACCAACAAAATCCCGTCAGCCGTTAGATCCCGAGGAGATGCGTATGGTTTAAGCCTTAGCATGCAGGGAAGGAGCCGGAAGTCATCGGTACTCGTTTCATCGGAGAATCGGAGTTTCCGGAGACAAGAGACTCGAGCAAATTGAAATCACGATCTGCGATTTCCCGATACGATAGGAGCCATTGATCGGAGGGACACTTGTCAGGGAAGTCAACCCTTGCAGGGTCAACCCCAGGTGGCATCGGGGATCGGAGAATCGGGATTTTCGAGAGCGTGAGTTCTTCACATTTCAAACTCGCGAAGTTCGAAACTCTGACAGGAAGCAGACCATGGTCTCGTGGACCGACAGGTCACATGCAGAAGGGATAACCTAAAGGGGCTTGGAGCAGGAGCAAGGCGCCATCGCGAATCGGGGTTCGGAGATTCGGGGTGCCAGCGAAACACAACAGCGCGTATGTCGATTTCCCGATAGGGAAATCCCCGACAGGAACAAAGAAGTGTGGACGTCGAGACCCATCGGGTTTCGGGGTTTGGTGTAGCACGAGGAACGTGCCCACGAGGTTCGCGACAACGCGAAACCCTATTTCCCGATAGAGCAAAGGGGAGATCACCGAGAGAATTCTGTGGGTGTGGAAAATCCTGATAAGGGGTTTGAGGAGAACTTTAGCTCTTCGGGCCAATGAGAAGAGAAGGTCCTGGTGGGAGCAGGCGTGCCCTGGGTGGCATGGTTGCGTCAGAGTGGTATCAGAGCAAGATAATCTCTCTGTTTTCTGTAGCAGAGAAGGAAAGGAGAGAATTCACCATGCTGCCAAGGAGAAGAGGTAGAGAATCACCCAATCCAGAGGGGGAAAGGGAATTGTCCAGAGAAAGAGAAATGTCCAGAGAAAGAAGTAGCCAAGGACAGAATCTGGGCGTGGAGAGAGAAATACGAAATCTTCGTGCCAGAATGGAGGACATGGAGACATCACGAAGGTGAGGGGCTAATGCAGGAGATATCAGTGAATCCGAGGATGAAGGTGGTGCTGGACATGAAGGAGGAGAAATCCCAGCGGAAGATGCAGCCACTGAGCGTTTAATTAAGGCTATCGCTCGGATGAGTTCAAAGACAAAAATGGACATTCCAACTTATGAAGGAAGTCTGGATGCAGAAGAGCTGTTGGATTAGATTAGAGCTCTTGACACCTACTTTGATTATGAGGATATCGAAGAGAACAAAAAGGTAAGGCATGCTGTCACGAAATTGAAGGGACACGCAACATTATGGTGGGACGAGCTTCAGGCAGATAGACGTTCCAAGGGCAAGCAAAAGATCAAAAACTGGGATCGAATGATAGCAAAGATGAAGGCAAAGTTCATCCCAAGGGATTATCAAATCACACTGTTCAGGAGAATGCAGAACCTCAGACAGAAGTTGATGACGGTGAAGGAGTATACCGAGGAATTCTACAGGCTCAATATCAGAGCAGGTCATCAGGAGAGTGATGATGAAAAAGTAGCCAGGTATATGAATGGCTTAAGATACGATATCCAGGACGAGATGAGTATGACAACCATCAGAACGGTGGAGGATGCGTATCAGATGGCTTTGAAATATGAGGAAAAGCTAAGTCGTAAGACAACACAGCGAGGCCGAGGTAAGAGCCAGTCGAGAGGTAAGTCAATTACCAAAGACAAGTTCCAGAAATCTAAGGATGACTGGAAAAAGCCTCAGGCAAGAACAGAAAGAGGTGGAACCTCACAGCGAGAGCCACATGCTGAACAGAGAAGGCAACAAAATGATCAGCGAGGAGATTATGCTGATGCAAACACTTTTCCACGTACCAGAGGTAGAGGAAGAGGTCGAGGCGGAGTCATCACATGCTACACATGTGGGAAAAATGGGCACAAAGCGGTTGATTGTACGGATAGAAAGAAGGATGGAGGAGAAGCGCACATCATCGAGGCACAGAGGCGAGATGCTGAAGCAGAAGACGCAGAAGACGGAAGGTCTTTGATGATGCGTAAAGTTCTCTTAACACCCGAGAAGGAGGTGGAGGACACAACTCAAAGAAACAAACTTTTCAGAACCATATGCAAGACCAAAGACAGGAAATGCAAAGTTATCGTGGATAGCGGAAGCACCGATAATCTCGTTTCAACCGAGATGGTGGAGAAACTAGAGATGGAAACGAATGATCATCCGAGTCCATACAAAGTTTCATGGCTATGGAAGGGACATCAGGTGAGTGTCACTAAACAATGCTTAGTTGACATTAAAATAGGGGGATATCATGACAAGATTTTATGTGATGTCATTCCTATGGATGTTTTCCATTTACTGCTGGGAAGACCATGGCAATATGACAGAAACGTGATTCATGATGGGAAAATGAATACGTACACCCTAGAGAAGAATGGGAGAACACATATGTTACTTCCGATAAAAGGTAAGAAGGTAAAACTGGAACTGAACAACATAATACTTCTCATGAGTGGGAAGGAGCTTCTTACAGAAGTTAAGAAGAAGGAAGATCCACAATTCTTTGTGGTCAGAAAGCCTAAAATCATTTTGACCAGCACAAGAGTGGATGATTTTCCGGAAGAAATTCAGGAACTACTTGAAGAGTTCGCTGATATCGTGGTGGACGAATTACCTCATTCGTTGCCGCCAATGAGGAGCATATGTCACCACATAGACCTTGTACCGGGAGCTAGTTTTCCAAACAAGGCTGCGTACAGGTTGACGCCTCAGGAGAACGAGGACGTTAAGAAGCAGGTCCATGAATTATTGGACAAGGGACTGGTCAGGGAAAGTTTGAGTCCGTGTGTCGTTCCAACGGTACTCGGCCCAAAGAAAGATGGAGGCTGGAGAATGTGCACCGATTCCAGAGCCATTAACAAGANGACGAATGCACCAAGTACATTCATGAGGCTAATGAATGAAGTGCTGAAAGAATTCATAGGTAAGTTTGTCATTGTTTATTTAGATGAAATATTGATTTTCAGCAAAACGAAAGAAGAACACCTAAAGCATTTAGCTGCAGTAATGAGAAAGCTACAGCAAGAGAAGTTGTTGATCAATGTGAGGAAGTCTTCATTTATGAAGAAAGAACTCATTTACTTGGGGTTTGTCATATCGACAAATGAATTGAAGATGGATCCAAGTAAAGTGGAGGTAATTAAGAATTGGCCATCACCCAGAAATGTTTTTGAGGTGAGAAGTTTTCATGGACTAGCGAGTTTCTACAGGAAATTCATCTGAAATTTTAGCGGAATTAGCGCAGCGATGATGGACACAGTCAGGAAAAGACATAAATATTTTCATTGGACTGAAGAAGCTGAGAAAAACTTCAATCTGTTGAATCATAAGATCACAGAGCAACCGGTGTTGGTGTTGCCATATTTTCAGAAGACATTTCAGGTGAAATGTGATGCAAGTGGCTTTGCCATAGGAGCGGTCTTGAGTTAGGATGACAGACCAATTGCTTATTTCAGCGAGAAGCTGAATGAGGCAAAGGAAAAATACTCCACATATGATAAATAATTTTATGCCATCATACAGGCATTGAAAAAATGGAGACATTATTTGATTCCAAGGGAATTCATTTTATATAGCAATAATCATGCATTGCAGTATGTAACTCAGCAGGAGAAATTAAATCAGAGGCATGTTAAATATGTAGAATACATGCATAATTTTACATTTGTTATCAAACATATTTCAGGTACTGCTAACAAAGTGGCTGATGCTTTGAGCAGGAAATGCTTGCTGTTGCAGGAGTTCAAAGTCAAGACGTTAGGCTTTGATGATCTCAGGGAGATGTACGCAGGTGATGTAGATTTTGTAGAGGCGTATGGAGCAGCTGAGAATCCAGTTCTCAGGGACAGAAGTTAGAGGATAGATTACATGATCCAAGATGGATTGATGTTCAGAGGCAATCAATTGTGCATTCCAAATTGCTCCATGAGGGAGAACTTGTTGAAAGAAAAGCACAATGGAGGCTTAGCAGGACACTTTGGCCATGACAAAACATTCGCGAAGCTGAGCGAGTCATACTTTTGGCCAGGGATGCGGTCAGAAGTTAAGAGGTTTGTTGACAGATGTAGAATTTGCCAACATTCTAAGGGTAGGAAGCAGAACGCAGGTCTTTATCAGCCATTACCCATACCAGAAAGGCCATGGGAGGCGATCAGCGTGGATTTCGTACTAGGATTGTCGAGGACGCATAGAGGACATGATTCCATCTTTGTGGTGGTTGAGAGGTTTTCAAAGATGGCACATTTTATCCCATGCCAGAAAGCCAACGATGTGACACACATTGCAAATTTATTTTTCAAAGAGGTTGTTAGACTTCATGGACTGCCAAAAATCATAGTTTCAGATAGGGATACCAAATTCATGGGACATTTTTGGAGGACACTCTGGAAGAAGATGGGAACTAACATAATGTTCAGTTCTGCCTATCATCCATAGACAGATGGGCAGACATAAGTAGTCAATAGAAGTCTAGGGGACTTGCTGAGGAGTTTAGTGATGGAGCACCATAGCAGCTGGGATAGCGTATTGCCACAGGCAGAGTTCGCCTACAATGATTCGGTGAATCAAAGCACAGGGAAAAGTCCATTTGAGATAGTATATGACAGACAGCCGAAAGGTGTTTCGGAGATGAGGGATTCAGAGAAAATAATGACTCAGAGTGCAAGTGCTGAAGAATTTGCAGAGGCGATGGAGGATCTTCACAGCAGGGTGAAGTAGCGACTGGCAGAATCAAACCAGGAGTACAAGCGCATAGCAGATCAACATCAGAGAAAGCTTCAATTTGAGGTTGGCGATCTGGTTCTGGCACATATGAGGAGAGAAAGGTTCCCAAGGGGAACATATAACAAGCTGAAAATGAAGAAAATTGGACCATGCAGAGTCCTAAAGAAATTGGGAGAAAATTCTTATGAGATTGAATTGTCAAATGAGATTGGAATATCTCCGACATTCAATGTCTCGGAATTATATCCATATAAGGCTAAGGAAGCAGCAGCTGGGAATGATGAACAGCCAGAAGTTCAGTGGCAGAAGCAGATGTCGACTGTAGAAAAGCCACAAATGGAGTGTATACTTAACAAGAGGGTGAGCAAGAAGACCAGGCGAAAGCAATATTTTGAATATCTAGTGAAATGGAAGAACCATCCAGTGGAAGATGCTAGCTGGGAGACAGAAGCAATGATTCAGAGGCATGGACAGACCGTGTGGGAGCTCATGGATATGAGCCCATGAAATCTTTCAAGCAAGGGAGTATGATGCAGGAGCATCACGACTACCAAAGCCAGCGTGGAGCTAGCGCATGTGTTTTAAACACATGACATATAAGCTTGATAACTTTTTGAATTTTCATTAAAGATGAAGCGCCTTATCCTTCAATGAAACATTTATGAAGGAGCGCCTGTTGTATTGTATCAGACCTCGAGCCTTATGCTCTTGTCTAAAGTAGATAGGAGGCATTTACTTTAGTTAATGCAGGTAGATAGGATTTTATTTCCAGATTAGACAGTTTAGAGTTTGTGAGGGAAAACGGATATAGACACCCTCCTTTGTACATTGTAACATTATCAAGCATTCAGAAGAGAAGAGTAAGCAGAGAAATTGTGAAGAACACCCATGTACAAATGTTGAATTAATAGAATGAAGTTCTAATTCAAACTCATGTCTGGTGTTGTTTCTCTGGGTGTATTGTTCATGGGCTTATGAATGTTTACTTTCTGAATATGCATTTGCTTTATATATGCTGTGCATTTGATTTCATGGTTGAAACTGAAGTCTGAAGGGGATATGGAATGAGTTTCAATTGTTTCTCTGTCTGAGCTCAGGAGATTCCTGCAAGGTGTGCAGTTGAATTCATCCGCAGGGAGTGTGTTGATGAAAGCTTAGATAGTTTAACACTTGCTCTCATTTGCCCAGAAGTTGATTTGGGTTGAAGCAAGAAGAATTCTTAGTTGTTAGTCTCAGTAAAGGAGATAGACGACTACTGCTGCAGAGAGTACGCAGAGTTTGAAGGACTCAACACTTGAGAAGTTGTCAAGCCCGAGCGCAAGGAGTGCGCATAAATTCCTCTGAAGGATCAGAGTGGAAAAAGCTCAGGAGGCATAAAACCTTTGTGGGTATCATCAAAGAAGAGCACAGGAAGTGTGGCGTGAAACAATTCTAGGAAGATTTTTTAGCACAGGCGTGGAAGGCAAGTGCGAGAGGAAGCACTTAGTCATTTTCAAGAAAATCCTCGAGGAGGAGGAATCAACGATCAGGATTCGCCGAGAGAACCAGTGAAATCCCGTCAGCCGTTAGATCCCGAGGAGATGCATATGGTTTAAGCCTCAGCGTCCAGGGAAGGAGCCGGAAGTCATCGGTACTCATTTCATCGGAGAATCGGAGTTTCCGGAGATAGGAGACTCGAGCAAATTGAAATCACGATCTGCGATTTCCCGATACGATAGGAGCCATTGATCGGAGGGACACTTGTCAGGGAAGTCAACCCTTGCAGGGTCAACGCCAGGCGGCATCGGGGATCGGAGAATCAGGATTTTCAAGAGCGTGAGTTCTTCACATTTCAAACTCGCGAAGTCCGAAACTCCGACGAGAAGTAGACCGTGGTCTCGTGGACCAGCGGGTCACATGCGGAAGGGTTAAACTGAAGGGGCTTGGAGCAGGAGCAAGGCGCCATCGTGAATCGGGGTTCGAAGATTCGTGGTGCCAGCGAAACACAACAATGCGTATGCTAATTTCCCGATAGGGAAATCCCCGACAGGAACAAAGAAGTGTGGACGTCGAGACCCATCGGGTTTTGGGGTTTGGTGTAGCACGAGGAACGTGCCCACGAGGTTCGTGACAATGCAAAACCCGATTTCCCGATAGAGCAAAGGGGAGATCACCGAGAGCATTCTGTGGGTGCGGAAAATCCTGATAAGGGGTTTGAGGAGCACTTTAGCTCTTCGGGCCAGTGAGAAAAGAAGGTCCTGGTGGGAGCAGGCATGCCCTGGGTGGTGCGGTTGCATCAAAAGAAGATGCAGCATGGGATGGAAGTATTGACAAATCAATTTCAGAGGGAGTTGTGTTACCCTGTTGTTGCACCTCTTTCGTCACCTTAGTGAGAAAAATAGAGGTGCTTGCAAGCTCAGTTGGGTCTGCTGAGAAGGACAACTGTAAGGAAAAGAGTTAGGGAAAGAAATAAAAAACAACCACTAAGAATTAAACTAAGAAATGCAATAACAACTAAATTCATGAGCATAGGGACATAGAAACCAAAAGAACCATAACACCCATGTCACCAATGATGAGGTTGATCTATTAGTGAAGTAATACACCAAGAAGAAAGGGGACTATGAGTCCCTTCTTCCTTCAAGGGAGGTCTCTTGGATCCCCACTAGAAAGCTCTTCTTACAACAAAGAAAAATGGAAAATGATGAAAGAACTCTTTGCAAATCCACTCAAGGGGTGAGATGGATTTCCCAATGCAATGGTGCAAATATACTCTTAGAAAGGATGGATTCCTCAAGAGAATAATGGCAACATAACATTACTTTCAATTCCTTGAAAAATGAAGTGCATCCATGGCCTTTTTATAGCATTCCTTTGAGCTATTGTTCAACTACTTTGTAGTGTGAAAAGAGGCTAATTAGGGCATTTCTAGGTCTTTGACCAACCCTCCAGTCAAATCCAGTCCAGATTTGAGTGTCAAATCGGCTTGGGAGCTGAACCATCAGTGGGTGGGAGGCTGAACACTCTCATAAATGTGTCATTTCTCAGGTGCGCGGATTTTTGCGATAACAGTCGTGCATCGTGCGCATGTGCATGATTTCTGTGTTCCTGTTCCACGCATGTGCGCGCGCGCCCAGTGTTTTCATAGCGCCCTTCAATTTTTCAGTACTTTGTATAGTTTTTTACCCTTTTATGAATGCTTTGGTGTTAATTCAGGTCCATGGATGACTTCATCTATGTTTGATGATGTTGAGTTCTTGTAACCATGTGGGGAAAAAATTTCAGTGATAACAAATGCCCCCTGATGGATGAGGTTAGGAGCATACGTATAACTGAAATCCATCAATGTTTCTTCTACTGAGAATGTTTTTGTAAGAGAGAGAAATAGTGGAATTGTCTAGAGTGATCTGTTGGAGGGAAAAAGGAACCGGTAGGACCCGACCTTCCATGAGGTGTGTAAAACAAAGAACTCTGTACAAACGAGGTGGGCATGCCCTATGGTCATGTCATGTAACTCCAAAAAAGATGAATGAAGTGTCGGTGTAGACAACTGCAGCGATCTCGGGGGTGGTTGTGATAAAGGCAGAAGACAATTCTGCAGATGAACATACTCTGAATAGTAGGCAGTGATCTCGGTAATAAGTATCACCTATTATGTGGGTATTCATATCCCAGTCAAGTTCAAAGGTCTTCGGCAAAATGAAAGAACTAACTACAATAGTCACAAAGTAAGACCCACCGTAACATGAGAAAGTGTCAACGTCAAATGTTATGGGGGTCAACAACAGCAGGGAGCAATTGTGTTTCACCCTGTGTCATCCGAGATCTCTCATTGGGTGGGTAATGAGAATCAAGATACTATCGTTCTTCTGGAAAACTGTGCTGATGTCGACAAAAAGGGGGACGCGACTCCCAGAAGCAAATGGCTTCATGAAATCTGCTAGGTGAGGTGAAGAAGTGGAGGAGGTACATGGATGAAGTCAAGATGTGGGAATACTCAAGACTGCCCTTGGTTGGAGTATGTATGAGATAAAAAGTGGCCACAACCGTTCAACGAGGTCAAGTGTCAGGGGGACAACAAGACCGGGGATAAGTTGTGCCAGAGGCAGGACAAGGTGAACAAATTCAGAGGGTAGAGATAAGTGACCTATGAGATACTCTAAAGATATGGACGATGCCAACAAGGGTGGATGATAAGTGGTGCTCCAACCAAGGGTGACATGGGTTGCGGTTGGCCAAAAAAGGGAAGAAGGTCGCCAAAGGTGACGAAAAAAGGTAATGTAATGACTGGAAATAAAAGCGTTTGTACAATAAATAACAAATAATTGGGGAGAAGTGTACAAATACAGAAATGGGTGCCTCGATGTGATATGGTGGGCCCGTGTAGGGCATAATTTGCTCGGAAAACTGATGAAGGGTGGGGGCCACATGGGTGGGTTTATGTATGAGGTAGGTTAAATGAAGGGAGATTTGCATATGGTAGACGGATTGTGGATGAAATGGAGGGTTCATGCTACTGCGGAGGTGTAGCCCGACCATAGAATCGTGGAGAGATAATCTGGGAGTCCGTTGGGAAAGCTAGCAAAATGAGGAGAAGGATTATGTGGTTGATTCGCGACATGATGTAAGTCTATCAGGACTCCCATCCCTAAAGGGTTTTGAAAAATAGCATGAGTGTCAGAATTGCCAAAAGGTGCTATGAATGGGACAACTCATGTGGGTAAGAATGCTACTGGGTGACAGTACCGAAGATGCAAAATGGAGGTGTGGGTACTACAGAGCCGGGAAAGGGGATCCTAGAGGCAAATGTCAGAGGGTGTGACTGGAAATGTAAGTGCGATACAGAGGGAATGACTACATGCCAGTGCTGAGTATATACTTGAAGGGGTTGTGTCGATGTATGATGACCAAGTACCTGCACACATGAAAACCAAATACCTGAAGTGAACAATGTCTGAATATAATCGAATCTATGAGCATGTATTTGATAAGTGTGAACATGCGTATGCGTACCTGATCAGTGTAAAAAAATGGCGTCCCGGGGGCTCAGGATGAAAAGAGGCCCAGGGACTGTTGTGATGTAGATGACTGGATGTTGATCCCGTGGCTGAAGACGGATCGAGAAATGGACACTGTGGGCTCTCGGAATGGTGAGTGGAAATTTGGCAAAAAGGCCTATATATAGCTGTAGGGCCCACATTGCCAGCTCATTTGTACTTGTTGCTATAGTGATTGGATGAGAAGCATTAAAAGGAGATTGTGAGATTCGAGGAGGACGAGGCATTCGATTGAGGATCCGTGAGTGTCAGGTTAGTGGTCTGATAATCCTGCATAGAATTAGGGTTTCATTTTGTTGGCAGGGTTTGTACGGAGGGCCGTATAGGGGTATTTAGGGGGTGTGGGCCCCACATGCGCGGGCGATCCGGTAATAGGCGTGCATACGTGCGCGCCTGTCCACCGGATAGACACGCATGTGAGCACTGGTAAGGTAATTATGGGCATGCATGATGGTCGCGCCTGTTAGTTGAACAGGCGCGCACATGTGCACGCCTGTAGGTTGAATAGGCGCGCACATTTGCGCGCTTGTATAGTGAACAGGCACGCCTAAGAGCGCGCCTGTGTAGTGAACAGGTGCGCACACATGCGTGCCTATGTAGTGAACAGGCGCACATATGTGTGCGTCTGTGGGGTGCACAGGTGTGCATGTGTGTGCGCCTGTGGGTTGAAAAACCGCACCGTGGGGGCAAGGTTGATGGGTGTAAAATGTGTCTTTTTGATGTTTTTTTATTGTCCATGTGGCTGACTTAGGATGGTTTCATGTTGTGCAAGTGAGCTTTGTGCACGATGCCTATTGGTTGGCGAGATCGAGATTGGTCCCAGTTGCGAGATGTCATGGCTATTGAGGAGCCAGGCGTATGTGTAACTTTGGCAGCCTGTGGGATGCTAAAGTTCTTTGAGTGCCCCTTGATATGGGCGCAGGAGTATCTCCTGCAGTTTCTTATCTGGATGTGGAGTCTGGACCTGCACTGCTTCATAGTGCGGGGAGAGCAGATTCCCTTCACTATGTTGGAGGATGTGTATTTTTTGACTGGGCTCCCATTTTAGGGAACGCCCCTACCAGCAGAGCCGGTGTTACCTAGAGATACGCCACTCGCGACGGTGGGGCGGAGGTATTGTTCGAGGCCGAACTATATGTCCGGCACAGGTTTGATCATTGGGGCGATGGATGCCCTAGCACATCGCTGTATAGCAGCGATGATTGTGAGAGTGTATGGTTCACTGGCGACTCAGTGGATCAACAGTGGCCAGTTGATGGTGATGGAGAGGGTTTTGGCTGGTGAGCATTTCGCCTGGGAGCTTACGCTGCACTCTAGGATGGTGGGGCAGTTGGACCACTGTCGGTCTAGGGATACAGGAGAGTTTTCCTTTGGGTCCATCCTGGGGGCCTAGTTTCTGGAGAGGGTGCAGATGTTGCGCCCTAGGATTCTATTGGGTGCGTCGGGGCGCGAGAGTCACGGCTGAGGCGGTGGTCGACTGTGTTGCTTCGCCATGGTGGTGGCGAGGGTGGCCACTTTTTCACTGCAGAGGTGGCACATGTATGGTGGCAGATGCCGCAGGTGATATTACGATAACCCTATGCCGGGGTTGACTTCCGGGATGATCCGGACATGTTGCTACCTCCAAGGGAGGTGTTTGATCGCCGAGGTATGTTGATGATGTTGATGTGTATGTTTTTGTATTTTTTGAGATAGCATGCCATATGTATATGATATAGATGTTGATACTATATGTTGTTTGTTTGTATGTGCATATGTGGCACCTCGCGAGCATGAGGTTGAGTTGTAGAGAGCGCCAGCTCATTAGGAGCTGGAGAGACTGCCGTAGGGAGAGAGATGTCGGCGTGAGGATGCCACGGTGTGACCAGCTGAGCCAGAGAGGGCAGAGAGGAGACGCCGGTTTGATGACCCTATTGTTGGGCCATCACATGCTCCTACAGCGGTGGCCGGAGTGGATTTTGAGGACATACGCCGTCATTTGGAGGTGGTGTTACAGGATGTGCCTGAGGGCATATGGTCTCGCATCCAGGATGAGGGTATCCTGGAGTAGTGCGTGGGGGTTTCGCCGCCATGACGGGCCATAGTATGACAAGCAGTAGTGGTTGGTGCTACGATGACCAGACAACTGCCGCCAGGGCAGGAGGGACTGGTAGGGGGTGGACCACCACCACCTGAGGGAGGGGCAGGTGGTGGTGGGCCCCCACCGCTTGAGGGAGGGCAGGGGGTGGTTCCTTAGAGGCACCATGAGTGGTGTTGTCTTGATGTATATATATTTTTTGTATATAGGCTGGTGAGCCCATTTTGTACCGAGGTGCTTCAGTGGCCTGTAGATAGTTGTATTTTTTGTATGTAAACATTTGGATGGCACTGTGGACCTGTCGATATATACATGAGTATACATTTTTGAGATCTATGTGGTGTTTACATGTGTTTTGTTAATGTATTGATGATGTCTAATCTATATATGTGATGACAGTTTGTGTTATATGTTTATGTATGTGTAGAGGTAGCTTGATGTGAT
>SNQJ01S0012107.1:114030-151908 GCA_010110895.2 Picea sitchensis | reverse complement strand
GCAAACAGTGTAATTATTTGGTTTTTATTGATTGTGAATCCGGTTTCACATTTACTCCGAGTTTATTTGTTGGAGGGCTTGATTTTAAAAACACATTGAATAAAAGGTTAATATTTTCGCATTCTGGACTTGCTTGTTAAATGTGTGTGGAGTTCTTTTGTTTTACCAAATGCCGAAATCTGAAATTGTTGGGTCCACAACCTATTCGCATTTCGCGAATCTACAATTGACGTTTTGTTTTGTTTGTGCATTGGGTGTTTGCAAACCTTGAACTCCATTCTGCCTGGCCCGACAGTTTAATCGCATTTCACGATTTCCGCAATCAACGTGTGTTATGTTTATGTGTTCGGCATTTCTAATCGCCAAAACCCGAATGCCGATTGACCTTCGGTTTTCACATTTGGTATCAGAGCTTGCAGTTCATCCGGAAATTGCTTAGTTCATTGCAGATTATTCCTATTAGTGCCAAATTTTATTCTCTTATTTTCCTACGTGAAGGTTTATTTAATTCCTTTCAAATTTTATACAAATGGTTGCGTCTGGTAGTAATTCTTCTCAGGTTCAGATTCTTGTTCTGAGCAAGAAGTCATATGATTCCTGGTACATTCAGATGAGGACGATTTTGCGTTATTTGGATTTGTGGACTTATGTTATTGATGGCTATCCCGAGCCACTTGATGTTGCAGCAGAATTGGCTCTGTCTAATGCTGACCATGTTTTGCTGAAGGAAAACGGGAAGAAAGATAATAAAGCTCTTGGATTAATCCAACAAGGATTAAATGAATCCATTTTTATAAAGATTGTTAGTGCTGCATCTTCGAAGATGGCTTGGGACATTCTTGAAACCTGTTATCAAGGGGTGTCCAAGGTGAAGACAGTCAAGTTGCAGAACTTGAGAAGGGACTTCGAAAATCTGAAGATGAAGGATAATGAAAGTGTTGATACTTTCATGACTCAAGTGATNATTCTTGAAACCTGTTATCAAGGGGTGTCCAAGGTGAAGACAGTCAAGTTGCAGAACTTGAGAAGGGACTTCGAAAATCTGAAGATGAAGGATAATGAAAGTGTTGATACTTTCATGACTCAAGTGATGAGTGTTGTGAACCAACTCAGGCAGTATGGAGATGATATTGAAAATAAAAGAGTTATTGAGAAGTTTGAACCTGTTGTTGTACCCATAGAGGAATTTAAGGATTTAAGTCAAATGCAAATTGATGAGTTAACTGGTTCTCTTGTTGCTCATGAATCTAGGATGTCTAGATATGAAGAAGGATCACTGGAGCATGCCTTCAAATCGCAACTGTATATTATCGGAGGCAGAGGCAGAGGAAGGTCTTATAATCATGGAAGAGGAGGTCGATTTTTTGGTCGAAGGGATAACAGAACTGAATTAGAGTCTGAGGAAAAGTCCCAACAAAATCCTCTTAATTTAAGAGGGAGCAGCAACAAACCTTGGCAACAAGAAAATCAGAGGTATGACAAAACTAAAGTACATTGTTACTATTGTAAAAAGTTTGGGCATTTTTCCAACAAATGTTAGAAGAAGCAGGCAGATGCTGGAAAGAAGTCTGCACATATCACAAATGAGTCTGAGTTTGATCAAAATCCTGTGTTTTTGACTTGTAATATCACTCAGGAAAGTGCTAAAGATATTTGGTTTTTGGATAGTGGTTGTAGTAACCACGTGACTAGTAATAGGGACTTATTTTCTTCTATTGATACTAGTATTCAGTCTGAAGTAAAACTAGGAAATTACTGTAAGGTTACAATTAATGGTAAAGGTGTAGTTCCAGTCTATACTAAGAATAATCAGAGAAGAAATATTGATGATGTTTATTTTGTGCCTGGTTTAAAATGCAATCTTATTAGTGTTGGACAGTTGTTGGAGAAAAAGTACAGAGTGTTCTTCAAGAACAAGGTATGTACAATCTATGATAAATTTCTCAGCAAACAGTTGATTGCAAGAGTTGAGATGACCAAGAATACAATGTTTCCACTTGTTATGAAAAATTATTTGAGTGGTTCTTTGAATGCTTATAAAGTTGGAAGTCTAGATGAATCTTGGTTATGGCATTTGAGATATGGTCATTTACATTTTGGTGGCTTAGATCTGCTACAGAAGAAATAGATGGTAAAGGGGTTACCTTGTATTCAGTAACCTGCAAGCTCTTGTGAGAGTTTCATACTTGGAAAGCATCACAGAGAGAAATTTATTTCAGGTGTTTCCTACAGAGAAAAAGCTCCATTGGAGATTGTCCACACAAATTTATGTGAACCTATGCAAACACCTTCTTTAACCGGTTGCGTTTATTTTATGACTTTTATTGATTATTTCAGTAGGAAGACTTGGTTGTACTTGTTGAAACAAAAATTTGAAGATTTTGATTTATGTAAGAAGTTTAAGTTTATGGTTGAGAATGAGAGTGGTCAAACCATTAAAATCTTAAGATTTGACAGAGGAGGTGAATACAAACTTAATGAATTCATTGAATTTTTTTATCTTCATGGAATTAAAAGACAGTTTACTGCTCGATATACTCCACAACAGAATGGAGTGGCTGAAAGGAAGAATCGGACCATCATGGACATGGCTCGAAGCATGTTGAAAGAAAAACATCTTTCAAATGAATATTGGGGAGATGCAGTTATTTTCTCTGTTTTTATCTTGAATAGAAGTCTGACCAAGACTGCGAGGGATCGTATACTTGAGGAAGCCTGGGATGGTAAGTCTTGCAATGCTTCTCATTTCAGAATTTTTGGATGTGTTGCATTTGTGCATGTACCTGCAGAAATGAGGAGGAAGTTGGATGACAGAAGTGAGAGATGTATCTTTGTTGGATACAGTGAAGAGTCTAGGGCATATAAACTCTATGATCCCATCACCCAAGAATATGTAATCAACAGAGATGTTCAATTTAAAGAAGATGAAGCCTGGGATGGAAGTATTGGAAAATCAATTTCAGAGGGAGTTGTGTTACCCCGTGAAGATGATGATAGAGCTGAGCAAGATGAAGGAGATGGAAAAATGGTTCCACATGCATATACGCCTGCAGCAAGAAGTCCAGCCTATTTTCCCTCTCTTTTATATATTATTTTTTAAAAAGGAGTGACTTCCATTCATCCACAGATGTCACATTCCTCAACCAAAAAAATGCCCCTACGAATCCTCTCTGGTTGTTCCACTCCATCGAAGCATTCGCGAAATTTCGTGTAAACTTCAAAGAAAATGCCGTCTCGCTGGAACATCATAACATTTGCCATCCGAATCCTCGCTGGTTATTCCACTCCAACGAACGATTCCCGAAATTTGGTCTACACTTCAAAGTCAATGTCCGCTGGAAATTTAGTGAACATTTGAAAGTCTCCAAAGTCAATCGATTTGGATGGCAGAAATGATGGGTGCAGTCAGTAAATGAAATTAGCACCGTAGCAACACCAGCATATTAACAACATAGTGATAACATAATAATTAACAACAATACAATGATAATATCAATATAATGATAGCAGAAATTGCATAAGGTATTTACCTCAACCTGAAGTTTAATTGATTTATCCCTTTCCTGGTTGTTGATGTTGATCGTGCTCAAACTGAGTATTAACCTCTCAGCCAACTAGGAACATCCTCTCTGGCTCCCTAGCTCCAGGAATCCTTGTGGTTTCCTCGCCCCAAAGCCCAAAATTCCCAACAACCACTGTGTCCTTGTGAGAGTCCTTAAGCCAAACTGTCCCTATCTCCAGGAATTCTTGCTAGCTCCAGGAATCCTTGTAATTTCCTGACCCCCGAGCCCAAAATTCCACTAAAACTCCTTTCACCCTTTCTTCCTCCTCTTTCTTCCCAATTTTCTTACCTTACAAAAACCAAAGATATCCTTCCTCGTTCTGTCCCTTCTCCCTTATCCTCCTCCCTCTAATCTCACCCCCTCCTTCAATTCTCCAACCGCCTTATCCCCCATTAATTCTTTAACCACCTTAACCCTCCCATTAATTACTTCAACTACCAATTTTAATAATATTATAATAAAGACTCCATAAATTTATTTTAATAATTAATTCAATTAATATTTATCAACCATGATAATTAAATAGTGAATTAGGTTTGTTACACTTTCTATTTTTTGTTTTTTTTTGGCTAGAGTTCGAGGATGTAAATCTGGACAAAATGGCTACCCCTGGGACACTCTGATGACAACTCTAGATCCAACCATTCCTCACCCAATTTAGAGAAAAATCAAACTGAAAAAAAATTGTAGGAAAAAAGCCAAAAGGTATCTCTTCTTATGGGTTATACATATATTATATATAAAAAAAATCATAAATGCCAAGTTATACTTGTTTGAAACTTTGGAGGAGTTTCAAAGTGTTAAAAATGACAATGTAAAATTCTAGACACAATGTGAGAATGAAACATTTTTGTAGAAACCCATATAAAAGAGGATTTGTTTTATGTATCAATATAATGAGTGAGTATTACAACTTAGATTCATATATCAAGAATATCATAATCACCCTTGACCATGGGAGTATGTTTGTTGAAAAGAGGTAACTCTATCAAAATACTATAAAAATTCATGGAGAGTATACTTGCTTTATAGGGCTCTAGGAACATGCATATTTAACATGATTGCACCCGTTTCTTATTACGTAGTCTAAGATGTCTATAATTTGTAGATTCTTAAGGTTGATAGAAACATAAAGTTAAAATAAATTTCTCATCAAGACCACCAAGTACGTGGTTCTTATTGAGGATATTGATTGATCACTCTATTTCTCAAACCATGCAAAAAATGCATGACATGGTGGATGTTAAAGCATAATCCCTATTACATAGAACTAAGGATAATATGAATTATGTTACCATCTCTATATATTACATAAGAATCTCACCTAGGCATTAAGAATGTTGCTCCAAGCACAAAGGTTGTAAATGATACATTTCATTGTTCTTAGGCTTGTGATGAGGTAGAGGGAAAGAGATCTAAGGAGCATTCTCAAATATTTGGCACTTAAAGTATTGTCACTATGATGTCAATGTTTCTAGAAATAAGAATGGGTGTTATAGATAAAGATACATAAAATTGGGGAAAGGGGGAAGACCAAAGGAGTAAAGAATTGATGATGCAGAAAATTGAATGAACATAATCACAATTCTCATTGTTGTAATTCCAATTTTAGGTTTTGTGATGTTGAAAACATCTATGTTGTGTAGGATCATACATAAATTTAATCAAGAACATACAAGTTATTGTTGATCTTAATGAAGTTTTTATATTTCAAACAAAATCATTAACATCATTTTGTGTGAAACAAAGAAAAATTATACATTATCTTTACAATGAGCTAGACAAACCTATACAAGATCAATGCATTGTTGAGAGATTTACATTCAAGTATTAGTTATTTGTTTTTTTCCTTAAATATCTATTGCAATACTATGGATGTCATGAACAACATCCTAAGTGGTCGAGAGGCCAACAAATGTTCTCAAATAGTAATAAAATATTAGATACTAATGTTATAACCATGTTAGATTTGTCAACATGTTATATGCTCTTAGAGAGATGGAATATGTGAACAGGAAGAAAGGGAGATGACCTCATTTCCTTGGGTCTAGTTGATGTCTATCATTTTCTCTTCAAAATTGTCATGGAACCACACATTTGTAGTGAATCTTGCTAATAAGTTTCAAAAGTCATTGCAATTTACACCCATAACCCATGACTAACTATTTTGTTTTTTTGCAAATCCAAGAGAGGAAGCAAAGATAACAAAGGAAATGACATTATGACAAATGTGGGTTCTAAACACATTAAGTATGGACATTAAATGCCATGCCAATTATCATATCAACAAGGATTAAAAAATGCACATAGCACATGAATTCAAGCAAGGATTTAGAAAGATAGGTGTCCACGCTTATTTTGGAAGCTTATATTAAGTGACACTCAAAATGTTGGATATGCCAATACAATGATATGATTATATAGGCATGACCTTTATGATGGATTTTATGTTGTGGAAGGGTATACCATATCAAGGAATAGATGAGATCCAACAAGAATAAAGATGATTTTAGCATTTAGATGCCAAAGACAAGTAATGGGCATTGAATCATGAATCTTTCTCTTGAGTCACATCCATCCTCGTATAATATGAAAGGTATAATGCTCATTGAGGATTCAAGAGTTGAAAGTGAGATTGATGGGTTATTGAATATGAAACCCTTCTTTTAAAATTTTATAATAATTGTTGTCTTTCATAAATGACAAGTTATTTCAAAATTTTACATTTTTTAAGGGTTGGTTTTTTAATTACCCTTCTAGGATAGGTTTTAACCCATTGGAAGGGATGAGAAGGTTTCACTTTGTATCGTTGGACGTAGGATAAAGGGCTAACGATTTGGCATTTTGTCAACAGCTCTTTCCGGTGACCTCACCTCCCATCAGTGATCACCCCTATTTCTGTCAACGACCTTTGACCTTTTGGTGGCCAACAAATAATGGATGTACCTCCATGAATGTCATGAGATGCAACACCTTTGTAGACTTCAGTGGTGTCATGTATTCAATTGGGACCTCTCCTAGACCAAACACAAGCCTGGACAAGCGAGTGTGAATCCCTTCCTTTATTGAACATCGAATGTATTTGGGTTTAGTTACCATGTAAGCCCAACTCACTTCCATTGAATCAGGTCAAACTCCAAAACCCAAGGAAGACTTTGAAGCATTGGTCCAAAACCAGGGAAACTGGCACAGTGGAACTCCTAAAACCAAGGCGGATGTTGGACCAAAAACATGGCAACTACCATAGTCGAACTCCAAAAACCAAGGAAAACTCCAGATGTTGATTATATATCAAACCCAAATTGGAAGTTCTGTTGTCTCATTTTTAAAAAATAGTAAATCAATAAATCACCCAATTCATGAGGAAATTATTCGATCAAAGAGTTGAAAAAGAGATCCAAATATGCAAAAACAGGTAGCTTCCCTAGATCTGTAGGAATAAGGCCCAATTTTTTTTATTTGAGTTATTAAGGTTGGTAAATTGATTCCATAATAAAATGTCAATGAACAACATATTAGAGAACTAATTCCCTCAGAGATTCAAAATTTCCAATTCATTCAGTGGACCCAAACTACTAGACAGAGGACCCATGAATTTGTTGTTGCTTATGTCAGTTATAGAAACATGAGGCACCAACCCTATCTTGGAAGGAAAACTACTAGAAAAAAGGTTCATAAGGAGTGAGATTCATTCACATCTTTCACAACAGAGCAATCCATAATTTTGTAGACAACATATCTCTCACACAATGTACTCAACCCTTCTCGCTAATGGAGCATATCACCCATAAATTGATTGAAGGAAGTACCCCTTTTGTTGACAAAATAAGATTGCATCTTAAAAAAAAAATTAGTACATTAAAATTTTTAAGAAAAAGACAATAACAATACCTTTTTTCAATCTTAATTTTAGATCATGGATCCTAGGCTAGCTTATTGGGTTGGTCCTAGGCCAACTCTAGAATGGTTTTATAGAGTTTTTCATTTGCTGTATTAGTTCTAATTGCTTCAGTTTACCATTTTAAAAGTTGGCCTTGTGTGGGTCTTATTGGATCGGTAACTTGGTTAACAAAAGGTTTTCTTGTGTTGGTTGTGGTCTTACCTTTATATGGGTAGGTGCTTCCAGGAAGAGCAATAAATTCTTTCCCTATCCTTCTTTATAGAGAAAAACATGGGCATATATTTTAGGGCTATAATATAGGAATTTTGAAGACTATTTTGATTTTGAATTTTGAGTCGAGCAAATTGATGTAAACATCCTGCTTATTAGCATAGTTACCAAGTTTGAATTTGAATTCAGATTCAAATTTGATATGATATGAAAAAAAATTGAGTGAAAAAATTTCAATTAAAAAAAAAACTTGCGAGTATACTTCGCTAAAATTAGCTAGTATTTATTAAGGAGTTTTGTTTTTTTACAATCTAAATATATTTGAACTGTTATAAACATAGAAGAGTAAACTCAATATTAGAAATTTGTTGAAATTCTATAAACACAAAAGAGTAAACTCAATATCAGTAATGTAAAGTATTGACATAAAACACATTTCTAGTTACTCAACTAAGACATCATTGGTATAACTTTATTAATGGCGTCCATAATATTGAGTTGTTCTATATTTTCTAAGTTGGGTGTTTGAATAATAGGAGGGTACTTGTAGGATAGTGGTGGGGTGCCCCAACTAGAAAGAAGATGAACAAGGCTCATCGGAAGGGAGTTCAGTATGCTTCTAGTCAATGGGTGAGATGAGGTAACATGGGAAGGCACAAAGTCAGAGGGGGGATTAGGAGGAGGATGAACATGTGGGAGATAGGGTAATGGTGGCCCATGAGTTGAGAGAATTATCACTTGGTAAAGACATGAGGTGGGGAGGGAGTCAAAATGATGAGGAAGGATAGGGAAATCAGTGAGATTAAAGGACAATGTCAATGCAAAGGAATTGGACAATTCAGTGAACTAAATTAAACTATATAATTTGGCCACCTAACCAAATTTTTGAATTTATGGATTAATCATTTTAATTCGGTCAAACTTGGTAACTATACTTATTAGTAGGCATCTACATTTATATGATGCTTAGTTTTGGATCATTGTTTGCACTTTCATTTTGGTTTTGGGTTTTCCATGAAAGTTTTCAAATCATTTTTACTTAATTTTTAATTATGATTTGAAAAAACAACATTTATTTAGTACACATTCCAAATCACCTTGGTTTTAAGGATTCAACAATGTAACTAAAAAACAACATTGAATTGTAAAATCCCATTGAAATAAACTCATTAATCTATGTTATTAGATCTTTCTTTTTATAGAACTTAGTGAAGCTAGGTGCTTTATATGGAGGTGTAATGTAAAACTATATTACTAGAGACCATAAACCAATTTGAAAGGGATACAACAAGAGAAATTGAAATTCTCAAGTTTCAAACAAGTAAATGATATAACAACTACAATAGGCACATGAGAAGCACATATATGCAAGAATTCCTCAATTTCCCATTATCTTATTGCATATAGTTTACGATGATAAGTAGATAGATTACATGAGAAGCACATAGATGCATGCTAGTCTACCCCGCCCTCTGATCCCCTAGAATTTGAACCACTTATCTCATTGAATTCCCTCATTGGTCTTTCTCCTCCAAAAACCCTCAAGTTAATTGGCTACAATAAACATAGGAAAGTCATCATCCTAATTGGCAGTGACATCACCCACAATTTTATTCATCGCCACATTACCCAAGATACCATGTGTTATATCTGTGCCATCAACAATTTTCAAATCATGATTTCCAATGGTGGTTCCATGAAATGTGGGGGGAGTTGTGAAAATATGTGCTTGCAAATTGGTCATTACCAATTGAAAGCTCATATGTTTGTTATTGAGATGGGAGGTTGTGACATTGTCCTCGGTGTTGAGTGGTTGCAGACACTCATCCCCATCACCATGGATTTAAAATATTTAACCATGCGCTTCCAACAGAATGGACAACAATATCAATTTTAGGGCATCACGACAAGCTCCCCTAAGATCATTAGTTTCCACTGAATGGAGAAAATACTAAAAAAATGTCACTTTGGAATTATTGCACAACTCCATGCCATTCAAGCAATTTAGACCCCCTCACCTACTATCCATCCCGACATACAATCTCTTATCTTGAAACACCACTTTGTTTTTGACACCCCAAAAGGACGTCCCCCTTCTTGCAACACCCATGACCATTTCAGTCCCCTTGTCCATGACAATCTTCTTCCCAATGTTTGTCCTTGTCATCACCCATTTTCCCAAAAGAATGAAATTGAGAAAATTGTTTAGGAATTGCTAACAGTGGGTGTTATCCATCCTAGTACTAGCCCTTATTATTCTCCTATCATCACGAGACTCGAGAAAGAAGGTGCATGGCACATGTGTCCTTATTTTAGAGCCTTCAAGAAAATTACCATCAAAGATAAATTCCCCATTCCTATCATTGATGAAATTTTGGATGAGCTGAGTGGTACTCAATTATTTACCAAACTTTATCTATGATCTGACTACCACCATATATGTATGAAAGAGGTTGATATTCCCAAAACTTCTTTTCGAACTCGTGAGGGCCATTATGAGTTCTTGGTCATGCCTTTTGGCCTACATAATGCACCCTCCACCTTTAAATCTACCCATTGTTATCCCCTCCACCAGATATCGGTTTTCTTTGATGATATCCTCATCTATAGTAAAAATTGGCAAGCCCATGTAGCTCACGTGGATCAATTCTTACACTTGTTGTCTCAGCAAAAACTCTTCCTCAAATAGTCTAAATGTGCTTTTGGAGCTCCTGAAGTATAATACCCAGGCCATATTGTTGGCAAGGATGGTGTCCATGTGGATCCTCAGAAAATTGTAGTGATGAAGGATTGGCCTTGTCCTAAAGCTCTTAAATGTTTGTGAGGTTTCCTAGGTTTAACGGGATATTATCTCAAGTTTGTTATAAATTATGGAAACATTGCAACTCACCTCACTTATCTCCTTAAAAATAATGCTTTTAGTTGGACTCCAGTAGTGAATCAATCCTTCCACGCCTTGAAAGAAGCTATATGCATGACTCTTGTTCTAGAACTGCCCGACTTCACCAAGAATTTTGTACTGGAATGTGATGCTTTAGGGAAAGGAATTGGGGAAATCCTCATGCAATATGGCAGGCCTTTGGATTTCAGTAGTAAACAACTCTGTCAGCGACATTTGGGCAAATACACCTATGAAAAGGAAATGTTGGCTATTATGCATGAAGTGGATCTCTAGCATCCTTATTTGTTGGGGAACCACTTCCAAATTAAAACTGATCATCATAGCCTCAAGTGTTTTTTGGAACAAATAATTTCATCCTCTAAGCAACAGAAATGTGTGACCAAGATGTTCTGTTATGATTATTAAATCATCTACAAGAAGGGAAAATAAAATGTGGTTGTTGATACTCTTTCAAGAAAATATGAGGAAGAAGGGTCCATATTTTCCCTCTCTTTCATTATAGCCAATTGGTTACAATAAATTCACTAGGAATGGTTCCAAGGGCCCAAACTTTCTCGGTTGATCCAACAATTTCAAAAAGATACTCATGCCTCTCTGGGATACTCTTGGCACAATGAGGAGCTTCGCTATAAAGGTTTCATGTATTTAAGCAAATAGTCTTACCTTTAATACACTGTGCTTTATGAACTTCATGCTTCACCAACAGTTGGGCATTCAGGATTTCACAAAACATATGAACACATCAAGTGTTCTTTTTTCCGAAAGGCATGAAATAGGAAATCCACACCTTTATGGCCAAATGCGATACTTGTCAACGCATTAAGGGAGAAACCATCAGAAATCTAAGCATACTCCAACCTATCCTTATTCCACCTCCTATATGGATGGATATTTCTATGGAATTCAATGTTGGATTACCCGAATCGGGAAATAAATCAGTCATCATGGTTTCCACTTATCGCCTTTCCAAATATGCTAACTTTTGTGCCCTCCAACACCCATTCATGCATCCATAGTGGCTCAAATTTTCAAGGATAATTGCGAGTATACTTTGTCAATTCGCTAGTATTTATTGAGTTGTGGTTTTTTACACTCTAAATATATTTGAAATATTATAAACAGAGAAGAGTAAACTCAATATTAGTAATGTTGAAATTCTATAAACAAAGAAGAGTAAACTCAATATCAGTAATGTAAAGTATTGACATAAAACTCATTTCTTATAACTCAACTAAGACAACGTTGGTATAAATTTCTTAATGGCGTCCATAATATTGAGTTTCTCTATATTTTCTAAGCTAGGTGTCTGAATAATAGGAGGATACTTGCAGGATAGTGGTGGGGTGTTCCAACTAGAAAGAGCACAAACAAGGTCCATCAGAAGGGAGTTCATTATGGTTCTAGTCAATGGGTGAGATGAGGTAACATGGGAAGGCACAACGTCACAAGGGGGATTAGGAGGAGGATGAACATGTGCGAGATAAGGTAATGGTGGCCCATGATTTGAAAGCACCATCACTTGGTTAAGACATGAGGTGGGGAGGGAATTAAAATGATGAGGAAGGATAGGGAAATCAATAAGAGAGAAGGACAACGTCAATGAAAAGGAATTGGACAATTCAAGGAACTAGATTAAATTGTATAATCTGGCCGCCTAACCAAATATTTGAATTTCTGGATTAATCATCCTAATTTGGTCAAATTTGGTAACTATACTTATTAGTAGGCATTTACATTTATATGGTTCTTAGTTTTGGATCATTGTTTGCACTTTCATTTTGGTATTTGGTTTTCCGTGAATGTTTTCAAATCATTTTTACTTAATTTTTAATTATGATTTAATATTTATTCAATTATTTAGTACACTTTCCAAATCACCTTGGTTGTATGGATTCAACAATGAATTGTAAAATCCCATTGAAATAAACTCATTAATCTATGTTATTAGATCTTTCTTTTTATAGAACTTAGTGAAGCTAGGTGCTTTATATGGGAGGTGTAATGTAAAACTATATTACTAGAGACCGTAAACAAATTCGAAAGACAACAAGGGAAATTGAAAATCTCAAGTTTCAAACAAGTAAATGATATAACACCTATAGTAGGAACATGAGAAGCTCATATATGCAAGAAGTCCTCAATTTCCCATTATATTCTTTCATATAGTTTATGATCATAAGTAGATAGATTACATGAGAATCACATAGATGCATGTCAGTCTACCCCTCCCTCTAACCCACTAGAAGTTGAACCAATTATCTCGTTGAATGCCCTCATTGGTATTTCTACTCCCAAAACCCTCAAGTTAATTGGCTACAATAAGAATATAAAATTCATCATCCTAATCGAGAGTGGCATCACCCACAATTTTATTCATCGCTACATTTCCCAAGAGACCATGTGTTATACCTATGCCATAAACAATTTTCAAATCATGATTGCCAATGGTGGTTCCATGAAATGTGGGGCGAGTTGTGAAAATGTGTGCTTCGAAATTGGTCACTACCAATTGAAATCTCATAAGTTTGTTATTGACATGGGAAATTATGGCATTTTCCTCAGTGTTGAATGGTTGCACACACTCAACCTCATCACCATGGATTTAAAGGATTTAACCATGCACTTTTAATAGGATGGACAACCGTATCATTTCCAAGGCATCACGGTAGGCTCCCTTGAGATCATTAATTCCTACTGAATGGAGAAACTACTCAAAAAAGGTCACTTTGGCATTATTGCACAACTCCATGTCATTCAAGCAATTGAGAGCCTCTCCCCTACTATTCATCCTGACATACAATTTATTATCTCCAAACAACACTTTTTTTTTGACACCCCAGAAGGACTTCCCCCTTCCTGTGACACCCATGACCATTCCAATCCCCTCATCCCTCACAGTATTCCTCCCAATGCTCGTCCTTATCATCACCCATTTTCCCAAAAGAATGAAATTGAGAAAATTGTTTATGAATTGCTAACGACGGGTGTTATTTGTCCTAGTACTAGCCCTTATTATTCTCTTGTCATCATGGTACTCAAGAAAGAAGGCACATGGCACATGTGTCATTATTTTAGAGCCCTCAAGAAAATTATTGTCAAAGATAAATTGTCCATTCCTATCATTGATGACCTTTTGGATGATTTGAGTGGTGCTCATTTCTTTACCAAACTTTATCTATGATATGGCTACCACCAGATACGTATGAAAGAGGTTGATATTCCAAAAACCTCTTTTCAAACTCACGAGGTCCATTATGAGTTCTTAGTCATGCCCTTCGACCTACGTAATGCACCATCCAACTTTCAAAATATCATGAATCATGTATTCTACCCCTTCCTTTGTCATTTTTTCTTAGTTTTCCTTGATGATATCCTCATCTATAGTAAAACTTGGCACACCCATCTGGTCCATGTGGATCAAGTCTTATAGTTATTGTCTTAGCACAAACTCTTCCTTAAACACTCTAATTGTACTTTTGGAGCTCTTGAAGTAGAATACATGGTCCATATTGTTGGCAAGGATAATGTCCATGTGGATCCTCGGAAAATTGCAACTATGAAGGATTGGCCCCATCCTAAAACTCTTAAAATTTTATGACGTTTCCTAGGTTTAACGGTAGAATATCGTAAGTTTGTGAAAAATTATGGATAAATTGCAACTCACCTCACTACTATCCTTAAAAAGAATGCTTTCATCTAGACTCCTATAATAGATCAATCCTTCCGAGCCTTGAAAGATGCTATGTGTACGACTCCTAATCTGGCACTGCACGACTTCACTAAGACTTTTGTATGTGAATGTGATGCTTCATGGAAAGGAATTGGGGCAGTCCTCTTGCAATATGGCAGACGTTTAACTTTCACTACTAAACAACTCTCTGAGTGACATTTGGGAAAATCCACCTATGAAAAGGAAATGTTGGTTATTCTTCATGTAGTGGAACTCTAGCATCCTTATTTGTTGGGGAAATGCTTCCAAATTAAATATGATCATCATAGCCTCAAATAGTTTTTGGAACAAATAATTTCATCCCCTGAGCAACAAAAATGGGTGACCAAGATGCTCGATTATGATTATGAAACAATTTACAAGAAGGGAAAATAAAATGTGGCTATTGATGATCTTTCAAGGAAATATGAAGAAGAAGGGTCCCTCTTTTCCCTCTCTTTCATTATAGTCGATTGGTTACAATCATTTTTCCAAGAATGGTTTCAAGGTCCAAAATTTCTCGGTTAATCCAACAATTGCAAAAAGACCCTCAGGCCTCTCTAGGATACTCTTGGCACACTGAGGAGATTCACTATAAAGGTTGCATGTATTTAAGCAAATAGTCTCACCTTAAATCCATTGTGCTCTCTGAAATTCATGCTTCACCAACAGTTGGGCATTCAGGATTTCACAAAACATATGAATGGGTCAAGTGTTTTTTTTTGGGAACACATGAAATAAGACATCCACACCTTTATGGCTGAATGTGATACTTGTCAACACAATAAGGAGAAAAACATAAAAAATCTAGGTGCACTCCAACCTCTCCCTATTCCACCTGCTATATGGATGGATATTTCTATGGACTTCATTGTTGGATTACCCAAATCGGGAAATAAATCAGTCATCATAGTTGTTTTCGATCTCCTTTCCAAATATTCTCACTTCTATGCCCTCCAACACCCATTCACCGCATCCATAGTGGCTCAAAATTTCATGGATAATATCTTCAAACTCCATGGCATGTCAAACTCACTATGATTCAACTTTCACTAGGTGCAACTTTTGACAATAATTATTCAAGCTTTAGGGAACCCAATTGCATCTCATCATGGGCTATCATCCCTAGACTGATGGTCAAACTGAAGTTGTCAACAAGTGTTTTGAAACATATTTGAGGTGTTTCACATCTAACAAACAAACTCAATTGAATCAATTGTTTCCACTAGATGAATGGTGGTACAACACATCTTACCATGTTGCCACTTGCATGACTCCCTTTGAAGCATTCTACAGTCAAAAGCCACCTTCGATCCTCTCCTACCTGCTAGGTGTATCCAAGGTCCAGGATGTCAATGACACACTTATAGTCCAAGATTTCATTCTTCGTACCCTCAAAGAAAATGTGTTCATGTCTCATAATCGCATGAAACAACACGCATATTAGTGTCGTTCTAAACATCAATTTGTTGAAGAGGACGAGGTGTTTCTTTGTCTGCAGCCTTATAATAAAACTCCACTCAAATCTGAACACTGTCAAAAACTTTCTCCCAAGTTTTATGACCCTTATCCGATTCTCAAGCACGTGGGGCTCATGGACTACAAGTTAGCTCTCCCAAGTCACTCTAAGCTCCATCTTGTTTTTCATGTTTCTTGCTTAAAGAAAGTTATTGGAACCAAGTGCCAAACTCAAACTACTCTCCCTAAATTGGATGAAGAAGGATCCATTTGGTTGTAGCCCCAATCAGTCTTGGGCCATAATGAGAATCATATTTTTCAGCACACCATCAAGGAATTTTTAGCTCAGTGGAAGGATATTCCACCACAAGATTCCACATGGGAACCAACTACCATTCTACAATAGTTTCACCATCTCATGCCTTGAGGACAAGACTATTTTTCAAAGGGGGGAAATGTTGGGGACCTAAAATCCCTAACCCCTCAAGTAGGTAGAATAATATGTTTTCCATGTAATAAAGGTCAAAATTAGTAAATAAGGCTCAGGTAATAATGTGAACACTTCTAATGTAAGAAGACTTAATAGAAGCTTCCCCTTCTAGAAACATCTTCCTCTATAATGTTCTCTAGAAGATAGAAATAGTATAAATAGGAGTAGAAAAGTTGGGAAAGTTTTGTCTTGAGAATTATTTTGCAATTGAGCTCTTCTCTACTAGAGGTTTCCCCCTCGAAGAGGCAAGTGAACTTGGATTTCTATCAATAAAGGTATAATTTATGGTGTTATTTATCTCTATATTTTATTGCTTCTGATGGTATTCATCATAATAATTATGTTTTTGCTCTGCATAATACGTCTGGTACCTTACATATCAAGTTTGGTGTTTAAAATCCCTGAAGGAGGATTGCATCCTCATGCATTTAGATTGCAATTTTAATGTACAAACAATGAAGTGAAATATGAAACAATGGAACAATGGTCCAAGGGTTGAATCATTGACCGTATAGTAATGGGAGACTCTAAGCTGGCGGTTAATCACGTCTGGAAAAAGGTATAATATCAAGAAGGAAAGATTGAAAACTTACGTAGGAAGGACCTCATTCAAACATTCAATTATTTTAACATAGTATTCATACCAAGAGAAAGGAACCAGAAGGTCGATTTACTTATAGTTTCAGCCTCACTGTTCAATTTATATTCATCCTTAGTCCATGATTTTTTTCTGGTCAAGATAATTTTTCATCCTTCGGTACCAGATAATCAAGACTTTTGGAAAGTTTTTGAAAATGAAGAACATATTTCTAAATTCCTTATGGAAGAAAATATAATGAACCAAAACGATGAAAAATCCAATGCCTCAGAAAAATCTAGGTATTATGATAAGCCAAAATTCCTAGATCATGTATGCAAGGCTAAACCAAGTTAATAACCTTCACTTAGGAAGGTCCAAGATACCTAGAAAGTTAATATTGGAATCCAATAAATGCCGATGTTTTTAAATTTGGGTAATACTTGTATTAAGGATGAGGTTGAACAATACATTAAGATTTTCAAAGAATTTCAAGATATTTTTTCATGGACATATGATGATCTTAAATAATATGACAAAAGCATCATTCAACATGTCATACCACTAAAGGAGGGAATCAAGCCAATCAGACAAAATCCGAGGGTCATTAATCCTAAATTGAATCCTCTCGTCAAATTAGAGCTTGAAAAGATGGAAAATGATAAGGTTATTTTTTTTTCAGATCTATCTTGGAAGATCTCTCGAGGTTTTATCTTTAGTATACACCCTTTATATTCGTTGCAAAACCATAAAAACAATACTTCAATATTTCATCCAAAGAGGAGAACCACCTCTCTAAAAACGCAGGGGGATTCATATCCTCGTGAGGTTGACCTTAAGACCATAAAATAGTATTTTAGATCAACATACCTCAATCTCTTTTTTTCCTAGAGTTTTGTTATTCATATCTCCTCTATAGTCATTGACTAAGGATCCCCTTAGTAGAGTTGTTGTGTAACATCCCTCCAATTTAAATATTTGAATAATCTTAAGTGATTGTGAATATTGAGTTATGACTATGGGAAAAACTCTTATTAACATTTTGATCATCATAGTTAATTGATGGTGAAAAAAATATTTATGTAAATATTATTTTTAATTTTATTTTATTTAAAAAATTACTTGAGATAAATTGATGAGAGAACCCAGCTATGATAAGAGAAATACTTTATTCCATGGGAAAAATGAAAAAAGGATAGAAACCACCAAGGTAAAAGTGATTGTTGTCCATGAGGACAAGTGTGAACCTACCCCCAAGGGTGTGGGAGGTTAGGAAATAAGCTAGCGATAATTTAGGTCAAGACTCTTAGGGAGAAGTCTAACTAGAAAAAGAAAGTAAAATACCTAGGCAATCTATTGTGATTATGATCTTGGTAAAAAAAGGAAGAAGGAAGAAAAACAAGTATGGAGTAAATATGACGTAGTTGAGTACTTGTGCAGATTTAGAGCTTGGTGGTTCTGAGAACGAACCAAGTTATAGAAATTACCTGGAGAAGGTTCTTGACATTTTTATTTTCCTGTGGAATAAAGTATTTGGCTCGGGGGAGACAAGAGCTAGCAGTTCATGGATGCTCTCGTCTATGGTTTAGTGAAAATGCCAAGTTATACTTGTTTGAAACTTTGGAAGGAGTTTCAAAGTGTTAAAAATGACAATGTAATGTGAGAATCAAACATTTTTGTAGACACGTATATAAAAGAGGATTTGTTTTATGTATCAATATAATGAGTGAGTATTACAACTTAGATTCATATATCAAGAATATAATAATCACCCTTGACCATGGGAGTATGTTTGTTGTAGATATCATAAAAGAAGAAATTATCTTAGATGTTGAGGCCTTTGTTGAAAAGGGGTAACTCTATCAAAACACTATTAAAAAGCCATGGAGAAAGTCTACTTGTTTTATAGGGATCTAGGAACATGCATATTTAACATGATTGCACCCATTGCTTATTACGTAGGCTAAGTTATCTATAATTTGGAGACTCTTAAGGTCGATAGAAACATAAAGCCAAGACAAATTTCTCATCAAGACCACCAAGTACGTGGTTACCATATTTCTCAAACCATGCAAAAAATGCTTGATAGAGTGGATGTTAGAGCATAATTCCTATTTCATATATCTAAGGATAACATGAAGTATGTTACCATCTATGTTTCTTACTTAAGAATCTCACCTATGCATTAAAAATGTTGCTTCAAGAACAAAGGTTGTAAATGATACATTTCATTGTTCTTAGGCTTGTGATGAGGTAGAGGGAAAGAGATCTAAGGAGAATTCTCAAATACTTGGCACTTAAAGTATTGTCGCACTAATGTCAATGTTTCTAGAAACAAGAAGTAGTGTTATAAATAAAGATACGTAAAATTGGGGAAAGGGGGATGATAAAGGAGTAAAGAATTGATTATGGAGAAAATTGAATGAACATAATCACAATTCTCATTGTTGTAATTCCAATTTTAGGTTTTGTGATGTTGACAAGGCCTATTTTGCGTAGGATCATACATTAAGTTAATTAAGAACATACAAGTTTTTAATGATATTAATGAAGCTTTTATCTCCCAAACAAAATCATTAACCTAATTTTGTGTGAAACAAAGAAAAACTATGCATTATCTTTACAATGAGCTGGACAAAACCTATACAAGATCAATTCATTGTTGAGAGATTTACATTCAAATATTAATTATGTTTTTTTTCCTTAAGTATATATTTCTATAATATGGATGTCATGAGAAACATACTAAGTGGTCGAGAGGCCAACAAATGTTCTCAAATAATAATAAAATATTATATACTAATTCTATAACCATGTTTTATTTGTCAACATGTTAGATGCTCTTAGAGAGATGAAATATGTGAACAGGAAGAAAGGGACATAACTTCATTTCCTTGGGTTCGATTGATGTCTATCATTTTCTCTTCGAAATTGTCATGGAACCACACATTTGTAGTGAAGCTTGGTAATAAGTTTCTAATTCCATTTCAATTTACACCCATAACCCATGACTAATTGTTTTGTTTTTTTGCAAATCCAAGAGAGGAGGAAAATATAACAAAGGAAATGACTATATGGCAAGTGTGGGTTATAAACACATTAAGTATGGACATTAAATTCCATGTCAATTATTATATCGACAATGATAAAAAAATGCACATAACACATGAATTCAAGCAAGGATTTAGAAAGATAGGTTTCCATGCTTCTTTTGGAAGCTTCTATTAAGTGATACTCGAAATGTTGGATATGCCAATACAATGATATGATTATATGTCCATGACCTTTGTGATGGATTTTATGTTGTGGAAGGGTACACCATATCAAGGAATATATGAGAGCCAACAATAATAAAGATGATTTTAGTATTTAGATGCCAAATACAAGTAATGGGCGTTGAATCATGAGTCTTTCTCGTGATTCACATCCATACTCATATAATATAAAAGGTATAATGTTAACTGAGAATTCAATATTTGGAAGTGATATTGATGGGTTATTGAATATGAGACCCTTCTTTTACAATTTTGTAATATTTGTTGTCTTTCATAAATGACAAGTGATTTCAAAAATTTACATTTTCTTGAAGGGTGGCTTTTTAATTACCCTTCTAGGATAGGTTTGAACCCCTTGAAAGGGATGGGAAGGGTTAATTTTTTATAATTGGAAATTAGGATAAAGGGATAATGATTTGGCCCTTTGCCGACAACTATTTCCAGTGAACTCGGCATCGGTGATCACCCTGTTGAACCCCTTTTTTTGCTTCCCCTTTATTTTTATTTTCCCGTTTCTTTTCTTACCTATTCTACTTCCCTTGTGTATTTTCTCTTCCCCAATCTCTCATGTTCCCCCTCTTTTTCCCTTTCTTTGTTGTAACACGATTACCACACTTAGTCATTTTTCACTATGTTTGCGCACTTGCGGACATACATACTTGTATTATGCTCTCTTTACCTCTATGCTAGTATGCCCAACACTTAGTTTATTTTTGCATCACATATTTTTGGACTTCGGATTCACAGACCTACATGTTACACTTCCCCTCATCCATCAGTCCGTCCGACGTATCCAACACTTAGTAATTTCATCCATTCAGACTTTTGGACATGCAGACCCACGCTTCCATTCTGATCATTCACTTAGACTCTTTGTTGTTACATGTCCCTCCCTTCACATATCTCGAGATCACATCTCTCGAGGTCAGTTTTAATTCTATATAGAGGTCACAAGAGATCGGTTGTCTTTACCGGGATGCCCCTTAATGGTCTTGGAAGACTCAAAGGGTGATCCCATATAGAAATCTGGAGAGGACCCATGGGCTAGTTAAAAAAAAAAATTGAAATGGATCCACACGAGAAGGCTTGTCATCATACCACCCTCTGTGACACTATGTATTGGATTAACTCAGTATCGGGTCTAGGATTTTCCACATCCCAAGGTCTAAGACTTTTAGAATTCTAAGCTTCAATATTGGAAATATTTGTTTTTAAATATCGGTTGTTTGTATGGCTTTCCATACACATTCCCTCCTAGCACCAATTATGTTGAGGGGGATAGATTCCTAATACTCAACAGTAGGGATTAAACCCAAGATAGAGTCCCAATTAGACTCTTCCATATTTGGTATGGAATAATCCTCCAATATATGGTTCAATAACTATTCAATGGGATTTATGAATCAATGAAAAGTGTTTTTCTATTCTTTTTATGTTTTTATGATTTATATAATTAATGCTAGAAATAAAAATAATCTAGAGAGTTTGAAGAAGTATCTTACGAAAGGATAACCCTCAAGTACAGTAAATGAAATTAACCTACAACTTTTAATTCTCTAAGAACTAATTCTATCGAGAAGTATTATTGCAAGATAACCTTCAAGAAACATAAAATGCAGAAAGAGGAAAATTATTCTCCCAATAGATAACTCTTGGAAACAATGGATGGAAATAAACCCATAACTTTGTATTTCTAAGAAATAATTCTACAAAAAAATATAGCTGCAGGAATACTCCCAAAAATCACACAATCGTTTTCCATTTGATCCATTATCAATTACATAAATAATTTGACAATAATCAATTTATTAAAGGACAAAACCAAGATTACAAGAAAGTAATAAAATATGCAAAGCACATCTAAGATATGTGTTGAAAATAATCTAGGAGGTATTCACTTAATCACACAAGATAACGTGATAGACTAGAGACTCTTATTAAACATGTGAGACATCAAACCAATAGTAGAATCCAAAGGTGTTTTTGAACTAAGATTGAAATAATTCAAAGCTACAATCCTTTCCAAATCGCCTCTGGGCCCAAATGCCCCTTCTAAAAGGTTGACTCTCTTATTATAAAATCAAACTAATATAATTATGAAATAAAACAAAACACAATCATGAAAAAACCCATGTGCTAAATCTCTAGTGAACTAAAAGTTTCAACTCATGCATGCCCAACATTCTATTTTATTTATTGCTTTAAATAAAGTGTCACACAAGTTATGATGTGGAAACGCATGTCGCTTCTTTTAGTAATTCTGAGACAAGGGGTCCCATGCATGAATTTCTTGATTTGATTTTTCCATTTTGGAAAAAATAGACTCCAGCTGAATTGTATTATGTATGTAGTTTTAAAGCATATTTTATTTTTGACAAAACATTCTTTGATAAATGCCTAATATTACCACATTTAAAACATTCACTTTTATATATTTCCTTCTTCCATTCTTGTATTTAGAACTATATGTAAGTGTTTCATCCTAAATAACGAAGATTATATGTAAGAAATGATTTGGTTACAAATGTTTATGAAGGAATTGGGGAAGAAGCAGGAGAATAGTAGGTTGTATTGTGACAGTGAGAGTGCAATTCATATTGCAAAGAAATCATCCTTCCATTCAAAGATTAATCATATATAGCTAAGGTACCATTTCATACGATTCATCTTGGAAGATGGAAATTTGAAGTTGGAAAATATACACACTAGCCAGAATCCCGCAGACATGTTAACTAAGGGAGTAACTAGGGAGAAACTGAGTTCCTGCTCAGTTTCAGTTGTTCTTCAAGCATGAAGGTGAAGATAAGAAATTTTTCAGGTCCAAGAAGGATCATAGTCCATCATATATAACGACGATGGAGTTGTTGAGATCCGTCTCCAAGTGGGATATTGTTGGTTGTGGAGCCTGATTATCTTCATGATTTAGAGGTCTTTGTTTTCAGCCGTTTCTATACCCCATGAAGACTTTACACCCCGAAAGAATGTACAATCCTCCATGCAAGGGAGTGCAGGGGGGGCTTACCCCCCTACGGGGTCTGGGGGAAAGCAGGCCCCCGGTGGGGGTTCGGGGGTGAATCCCTCGAAGGAAAAATTGCCTTGTAAATGTATATTGTAATTTCATAGTAAATCTGGACCATTCATTATAAGGTCACAAATTTGACGATAGAAGTTATCTTAGGGTTTGTTTCCCTAGAAGGAAACCCTCTTTTATGAGGGAAATGCATTGCAATTATGTATCATTGTGAATATTGTATTTTGAGTGAGGAGACTGTGAGAGAAAGAAGAGGAAGTTACAACGGGTGTAATGTAAGTTGTATCCCTTCATTTGCTGGATAATAATAAAGGAAGGACCTAGAAATTCCTCTGGTGGACGTAGCCCCAACTGGGTGAACCACATATATCTATGTCTCTATTGTATTGTGTATCTTATGTGTTTTATTTCCGCATTTGTTTTATTTTATTGCTCCCCAAACCTGTTTTTCTAGCACTATTCTCTGACCCTACATAGACGAAACTTGATGGGATTCATCCCCGAGGTAAGTAGGTAGGTCATTTGCATCTTTGCATTGCATTGTATCATAGTTGCATATGCATGTCATGATAGTGTAGTTGCATTTGCTTCGGTTTCCATATATATGCTTGACTTACATATTGCTTCACTTGCATAATTTCATGTTGTTGTGATACATTCATGTGATTGCATTCTCATATTGATATGTTAGAACAAAAAATGTCATAAAAAAAATTATTTTCAAAGTTTTCTTAAGATTTTATAGTTGAAATTTTTTTGTATGAATAAAGGGGTGAGGTAAACCACCCCTATGATTTTAACATTTTTCTTGAGTGTGTGTAGGCATAGGTCATACTAGGATATCTTGAGGTTCTCATGTGATCTATGGTGAGCACATGTCCCCTTGTAGGAACCAGATGTTACTCCCCCCGACCTAGGGGTGATTAAGGAGATGATGTCTCAAGGCCCACAAGTAGTAGACACAAAGTGCCGAGAGTTGGGTGGATAGCAAAACCCCCAAATCCCCTATTATTCATTGTGTTTCACCATCATCATCAACAATAGAGTAGTTTCCACCACTATGATTTGATCCATAAAGGGCGATAGGTCTTGCTTCATGAAGTAACTAGTCAAATTTCATGGTAAGTATCATTTTAATACTTGGGGAATTCAGAAAAGTTTTAAAGGTTTCTCTTTGATTATAAAATGTCTTTGATTATGAAATGTTTGCTCAAAAGTTATGTTTTTTACCATTTTTCACCTTGGTGGTTATCCTGGGGTTTCTATTAAGTTCACCACCCCCGAGGAAGGGGGTGCTAGTGGGGGTCATTCTTGATGGGTCATCGTTCCATTCCTGACCATATTTTATCAATTTTCATCTTCATTCCTCTGTATGTCCTCATATTTTTGGTTTTAGGGTTACATGTACCCCAAAAAGGGCTTATGCCTCATTCTCTTATGGGGAGAAGAGGTTGAAGGCCCAAAGGTTATTGGAGCTAGCATCAATAAATAAATAAAAATAAAAAATAACCATGATCAAAATGCAGTGGCAGGGATACAAGGGACACAAAAGCCACAGTCCAAAATCTTGAACTCTACCTTTCTATGCACTCGCCCTAAGTCCTAAGTGCAAATGAATGTCTCACCTATTTTAAAAGGAATTATAAGTATCCCACATGAAAGGAAATGCATTTAATGCACAAAATAAAGAAACCTTGTAAAGGGGACTTGTAAACTATCTAAAGAAAATAAAGAAAAAGGAAATTATAGGGCTTGGAAAAAGGTTGTGCCCCAAAGGAAAGGTAACTCAAGGATGCAGTGCACCCTCCACAAACGAACCCATGTAAATGAGATCATATGAGACCCTTGCATGTCAATGACCCCATGCCCAAAGGTTTCTCCCTCATCCACCTCACATTCACCACATGGCCTAGATAAGTTTCATCCAGGAAACACTACTCTATTTGAGGAATTGGCTAAACCAATAGGACCTTTTGATAACCCTCCCATATCTAAATTTGGTAAATTGCATAAATTCTCTGAGCATGTATTTAATTTGAAAGGGGGGATCCAATGTACTTGTTTGGGTGGCTCTTGTATTAATATTTATTTATTTGGCATGATTCATATGAATTATGGGCTCTTGGAGGGTGTACCTTGTTTTTCTTTGCAAGATCTTTCTTGGTGACCTCATTCATGGAGGTTCTAAGGAACTTTGGATCTCCACGGAGGCATGAAATCCCACATGATGGATGTTGGAGGGAACTGATGATGACCATTGCACACTTTATGAAAACATTATCCCATGAAAGAGGCCTCATATGATGATACTTGCATGACATCATCCTCCCATGCTAGAGCATTGCACTTTTGGAGCATGATGTCAAGTTTAAAGGGATTGATTTGACTTGGGTCTTGCACTTGGTGGAATTGTGGGACATGTACCCCAAACTTTTGTGGACTAGTGAGATAATGTGGCACTTTGGGAGAGGATGCCCTAGTCTTTGGAGTCTAGCTCACCAAACGACCACCCTTGAAAAAGACTTTGGGGACTTATTTTCCTCTATTTTTTCATTTTTGGTCATTATTTAGCATATGTGGACAAAAGTCAAATCGTTTGGTTAAAGTCAATGTAAAAACATGAATTTGTTCCTAAATTAATGGATTTAAATGTAAATTTGGATGAAGTGAGATTGGATTTCCTCTCTAAATAGAGAGAAGCTTCACTTCATTTTTCATAATTCATCATTGAGACATTACTCTCTCTCTCAAATAAATTTCATCCCTCTTATTTTCTTGTGTAATGGATTGGTGTGATTTGTCTATTGGTGATATTTTTTCATGTGCTCTTGCTAGGAGGTGGCTCACCCTCTTTGGAGGATTGGTTTGTGATCTAGGTTTTCTCTTAGTGAATAAGCTTTGCAAGATCACTTTGGTTTGAGGGTAAATTTCTACAATTTGCTTTGATTATCTTGCTTGGAAAACCCTAGGAGGGTTAGGAGTGTCTCACCCCTCCTTCAAGCTATTTTTTTTTATTTAAGTGATGTCATTCAAGGGTATCTTCAAGGGTTAGGATTGTGTATCCCCTTGAAAACATTCTTGTCTAGGGTCTTAAAACTAGGGGTTAGGATGGTCTATCCCCCTAGGGTTTAAAAAAATATTTTCCCATTAATTTGTTGCGCTAGGTGGCTTGGAAAGGTGATGGTTTGGGAACATAATGGTTTAATTTCAAAGCTCAAGTATCTTTTCCATTTCCATCTTAACTTATGTCTTAATGTTATGACTCCATTTTCCCAGTAGATAAGGCACTAGTCTTTGCATTGAAAAATGTGAATATTGCTCTCTTAAATTCATTGGATTTGTAGATGAATTGCTCTCACTCTAAGCTATATTTTTATACAAGTTTACTTTATTTTGTAATAACAAGTTAGATACACCCATTAGGGCTGCAGGAAAACCTCTTTCTCACTCTTGTATACTTACTTTTTCACCACAAAAAATTGTTCTTGAATATTGCAAATTATTCTACTTGTTAAGGGCTATAAATTGGAATATTTATTTTTTTATTTATGTTGTGGAAAGTTGCCAATGTAGCAAATGTTTGATACAACCATATAGGGCTGATATAAACTTGTTGATAACACTTTCTTTTCATCCCATTCAACCATCAAAATTGTGGATTAATCATTGGAATATTGTCTACTACTCATAAGCTTTCATTTACCATCTTTTAGTGTTGATTTTGACAATGGTTTATTGCATATGTTAACATATTCTTCTTGTTGATATAATTTACAATCTGATGCAATTTTTGGGACAACAAGGTTTTTCGTTTCTTTCCTTAGTGTTCGAGGTCTAATTTCATGATTTTTGGTCTTGGTATATTGACTCTAGCATTGGTTTTGCAGGTAATCAATCAACTTTCCTCTCTCTACCAAATTCATCATTCTCCAAACCCTAAGCACTCTCATATAGTGAACAAATGAGGGATATTTTACAAACCCTTGTCTCACACTCTCCATCCCCCAAAGGTCACCCGGGAAGCCTCCCTTATGGTGGAATCATCCATCACTAAAATGAGGGGAGTAATTGATAAGGTGGCAATGGTTCTTGCTCCCAGTTGCATTGCACTAGTGACATTTGTGGTTGGTTTTTCCCAAATGACAATTTGTGAAATAACAGGGTGCAAAGAGGTAGGACTTTCACTACAAGACTATAGAGGTTAGGGTTTAATCCTCCTAACAACAAATCACCTATTATTTAAATATAGAACATGTCTCTAGTCTTTAAAAAAATAACTAAAATTCAAATGTGTGTTGGCTCAGGAAAGAGATCTAATACCACCTATGGTGTTCCTTAACCCTTAAACAATTAAATGAAACCAAGTATATAGAGAATATAATTGGAAATTAACCAAGAACATGAGACAATAAGATAGAAACTGCAAAAAGACACTTGAATATTAATAATGAAAAGAAGAATGTGTTTCTCACTTTCCTCTTAAGGTGGAGTGACCTTTCAAATAGAAGAGCTCCAAATACATGACACATGATAAGACATTATATTCACGTATATCTCTTTAAATAGATTTTATATAGAAAAATACCTAACTACTTGTGGTCCCATCATAAATGGGTACCAACTACCTAGTGGGCCTTATAAAGTGGACACTATTTACATTGAATAACTAATTATTACTATATGAACTGGCCTTATTCAAAGACTATGGTTGCATACAATAATTAATTAACTACTATGTCGCCTAAAGTAGGGAGGTTAGGGTAGGACCCTAACACTGTCATTTTCATGGAACCTACAGTAGATTCACATAACCTTTTGAAAAAAGTCATCCAAAAGTTCATTTATGTTCCTACATATTTCTTCAAGTTCACTACAAAGTTATTCATAATCATAATTTTCATGAGCGATGATAAAGACTTCTATGAATTGTTTCAAACAATAAATTGATTTGGCTAGTAATGTCCTATACCAAGCCTTGATTCATCCTTCCAATGTGAGGGTAATAAGTCGACATATTTTACTATCCTGAATAATTTTAAGATTAAGACATGTAATATTAAATTGATTAACATGCCTAAAAGTAGAGACTTTCCCTTCACCATTAAACTTCAAATTTTGCAAGAGATCGGTTGTCTTTATCGGGATGCCCCCTAATGGTCTTGAAAGACTCAAAGGGTGATCCCATATAGAAATATGGAGAGGACCCATGGGTTAGTTAAAAGAATTTCTTGAAATGGATCCACACGAGAAGGCTTGGCATCATACCACCCTTTGTTATACATCATACCAACCTCTGTGAAACCGTGTATTGGATTAACTCAGTATCGGGTCTAGGATTTTCCACATCCCAAGGTATAAGAATTTTAAAAGTCTAAGCTTCGAGATTAGAAATATTTGTTTTTGAATATGGGTTGTTTGTATGGATTTCCATACACATTCCCTCCTAGCACCAATTCTGTTGAGGGGGATAGACTCTTAATACTCAACAGTATGGATTAAACCCAAGAAAGAGGCCCAATTAGACTCTTCTTTGTTTGGGATGGAATAATCCTCCAAGATATGGTTCGACAACTATTCATTGGGATTTATGAATCGGTGAAAAGTGTCTTTCTATTCTTTTTATGAGAGTTTGAAGAAGTATGTTACGAAATGATAACCCTCAAGTACAGTGAATGAAAGTAACCCACAACTTTTAATTCTCTAAGAACTAATTCTATTGATAAGTATTACTGCAAGATAACCTTCGGAAAATTAAAATGAAGAAAGAGGACAAATTTTCTCCCAAATGATAACTCTTGGAAACAATGGATGTAAATAACCCCATAACTTTGTATTTCTAAGAAATAATTCTACAAATAGATATAGTTGCAGGAATACTCCCAAGAATCACACAACAGTTTGTCATCCGATCCATTATCAATTACATAAATAATTATACAATAATCAATGTATTAAATGACAAAACAAAGATTACAAGAAAGTGATAAAATATGCAAAGCACATCTAAGATATATGTTGAAAATAATCTAGGAGGTATTCACTCGATCACACAAGATAACTTGATAGACTAGAGAATCTTATTAAACATGTGAGACATCAAACCAATAGTAGAATAATCCACTATCTAACATCAATCACACAAAAAATTCAACCAAAATGTCCCTTGAATCCAAAGGTGTTTTTGAACTAATCTTGAAATAATTCAAATCTACAATCCTTTTCAAATCGCCTCAGGGCCCAAATGCCCCTTCTAAAAGGTTGACTCTCTTATTTATAAAATCAAACTAATCTAATTATGAAATAAAAAAAAAAAAAAATCATGCAAAATCCCATGTGCTAAATCTCTAGTGAACTAAAAGTTCCAACTCATGCATGCTCAACATTCTATTTTATTTATTGCTTTAAATAAAGTGTTGCACAAGTTATGATGTGGAAACACATGTCGCTTCTTTTAGTAATTATGAGACAAGGGGTCCCATGCATGAATCTCTTGATTTTATTTTTCCATTTTGGAAACAATAGACTCCAGTTGAATTGTATTATGTATGTAGTTTTAAAATGTCCTTTTCTTTTGATAAGACATTCTTTGGCAAGATGCCTAATATTACCAAATTTATATTATTTCCTTCTTCCATGCTTGTACTTAGGACTATCCAAATTGGTGGATTAATTTTCCTATTCATAAACATTCTCTCTCTCTCTCTCTCTCTCTCTCTCTCTCTCTCTCTCTCTCTCTCTCTCTACGTATTATTGTGTGTGTGTGTGTGTGTGTGGTATTGTGTGTGTGTGTGTGTGTGTGTGTGTGTGTGTGTGTGTGTGTGTGTGTGTGTGTAAACATATTTTAACATTTCAACCTTCCTCCTAAATGTAGCTACCAAAACTTGATATGTATCGTATCATCTTCATCTTGTTGGTAATCTTGTAGTATGTGTATGTATCCTTTCCTCTTGATCTTATTGGTAATATTGTAGTATGTGTACTTCAACAACTAACATAAATTTCTTTCATAATAACCAACCATCATATTCCTTTGTGAAGAGGCTTTAATCTGGTTTGCTCTCTATTATAAAAATTTGCTAAATACTCAAAAAGTTAGTGTGGTTTTCTTCAATTTGTTTGGCTTTGGAAATGTGATGTATATGTAAGTGTTTCATCCTAAATAATGAAGATTATATTAAAAAAGTTGGTGTGCTTTTCTTCGATCTGTTGATCTTTGGCAATGTAATGTACATGTAAATTTGTTTAACTTTGGCAATGTAATGTACATGTAAATTTGCTTATCTTTGACAATGTAATGTACATGTAAATGTTTCATCCTAAATAATGAAAATTGTTTACAAGGCACTTCTTATTAAGAATAGGCTTCAAATTTCTAAATACAACATGCCACCTTCACTAAACAATAACACTTTCTTTAATCAAAGCAACATCAAATAAAATATAAATATAAATGTGATTTTAATTTTATTTATATTTTGTGATTCAACTTGCCCTTTCTCAGAATGAGTTTGACAAGAAAAATAGATGGGTTGGAGCTGAAAACCCTAGAGAAACCCTACCCTGCATGAATCATTTTCTCTGCAGCCGAAACAATCACACAAGAGACACTGGACATAACCGATATGCAACAGTTGGCCACACAAGATGAACCCATAAGGGGGGCGGCAACTCCCCTTGTACTGTAATGTTGCAGCAAATGATAGAGCAGGACTGCATGCCAAGCGGTCTTCTTTTGAGCCGTCGCCACACCTGAGAGATCAACTCCTAGCCAAGGACAACCGATTCGACAAAGCAATGGATGTTGAGCCAAGCACGTCTCATCCAAAGTCATCTCAAAGATGGGAACCAAGGAAATGCATTCCCCAATCTGATAAACTGCCACAATATCTCATAAGATCAACCAGGGTTGGGGAACACACCCATTTCGTGAGGGAGCATGTCCTCATCGAAAATTTTCTTGGCCTTTGGCCTTCAGAATGGGATCTCATGAGATGGATTAAATACTGGTGGAACCCCAAGGGAGATTACAAAGTGCATCTCAACTCCAAGGGCTTTTTCACGATCATCCTTTACAATCTGGAAGACAAGGATATAATTTTTGATAATGGGCCATACATTTACAACTCAATCAGGCTATTCCTTCGATTCTGGATAGACCATTTCAGCCGAGAGAAATAATATTTCGCAATGGCTCCAGTTTGGATAAGGCAATATTCCCTGCTGTAGGAATTCTACCTAGAGGAAATCCTGATGGGTATAGGGAATACAGTGGGAAGATATGTCAAATCCTTGGAAGCCACAAAGAAGAGAAAATACACTTCCTACACTTGGATATTTGTCTACATGGACATATCAAAGGATTTATCGAGATCAGTAACCCTAGAATATCAGGATCAGGACTGGAATCAAATGATGGATTATGAGCATATTCCCTTCCGCTGCAGGAAGTGCCACGAGTATGGACACATTTTTTGTGACTGTCCCTTGAATTCCTAGAATCCTAAACCAAGAGAGGGGAAGCAAAAGGATGGCTTCACCATGGTCATAGGTAGAAAATGACATCCACCCAGAAAATAGGCTCAAAATAATGCTCCAAAAATATCCACTAAAAACTCCTACAACATTCTTAATCAACTCCTACGGGAAGATGGTCAGAGATCCGCACAAAAAGGACAACCAAGAAAAGGAAAAGGGTAAATCCAAGAACCAAACTGAACCAGGAAAAGACGACAACCAAGACACAATCCCTACGGGAAAGACATATATGGATAATCCAGGAGAAAGTGGGGAAACTCTAATGCATCTTGATGAGCAAGATATGGTGGACATAGATCTCTAAAAACTGGAGGAAGCCTTCAATCGAAAGGATCTTCAAACCATCCCAGTGGAACAACTCAAAAAGGTTCACAAAGTATTCATTGACTCCATGGAAATCTCGACCTCATGACTAGGGATACCCTTATACCCAACCTTTGAGCTCAAATGAACCTCCCGTGAAAGAACGAGACGAGGGTGTAAATCTAAAAAACAACTGATTAAGGAAGTGGGAAATTTCATGCTCAACTCGGGGAAAATCCAGAGACTCATGGAGGGATATATCCATCCACCTCATAACTCATCATGATGAAAATCATAACATGGAACATTAGAGGGCTCAATGGAATATCCAAGCAGAGGACTCTTTGAGACTGTATTCGTGTTGAGAATCTGGACATTCTCCTTTTGTAGAAACAAAATGTGCTGGTGAATAAGCAACAGATATGTTTTGGCACTGCTAGAGAGGATGTGACTCCCTTCATAAAAACTCCAACGGAGCAGCGGGAGGTCTGTAAATCTTGTGGAATCTATCTACAGTCATCATAGATAAACCCTTTTCAATAGTTGGCATGCTTACGACTCACTTCAAATTCATAGGATCTACCAAAGAATGTGTGATCACCAATGCGTACGGGCCTCAAAGTGCTCAGGACAAAGAACTATTTTTTAGGAGAATAACCACCACTAAAAAACTATTGGGTTCACCCAATTGGTTGTTGGGGGGTTATTTTAATATCACCCTAACGTTGGAGGAAAATACAGGAGGCACCAATCGACTAGATCAAGATAGTGGTAAGTTCTGAGGCTTCATAGACCAACTGGATTTAGTAGATATAGAAACTAGAAATGGAATTTTCACTTGGTCCAATCACAGATCTAGGCATCAACATGTATCTTGCAGACTGGAATGTTTCCTCATTTCATAAGCCCTGTTGTTGGAGTACCCCGTCATTGAAGCCAACATCCTCCCGAAACCAGACTCAGATCACTGGCATGTTTCTCTTTGTCTTGATGTCGGGGTGGCGCCAAAACTCAAACCCTTTAGATTTGAGAAGTTCTGGATCTCTCACCTAGACTTTCAAAATCTTTCTGAATCCTAGTGGAAGCAAGCAAAAATAGAAAATCTTTCTGATATCTCTCTACAATGTCATCTACAAAATTATCACTAAGGTCATCGCCATGCGTCTCAAACCAATCCTGCCTTACATCATCTCCAAAAAGAAAGTTGGCTACATGGAAGGCAGGCAAATCATGGACAGTGTCATCCTAGCTCATGAAGTCATCCACTTGTTGAAAACAACAAGGACTCCAGGTATGCTCATCAAACTCGACCTTCCCAAATCATTTGATAGAATTAACTAGCAATACATGCGCTCCCTACTTGAGGCCTTCGGCTTCGACAATCTCTGGGTGGCTTGGATCAGGAGGCTCACTTCCTCAACTTTCTTCTCTATCTTAGTCAATGGATTTCCCTCCCATCCCTTCTCTCCAACCAGAGGCATATGACAAGGGGACCCCCTCTACCCATTTCTCTTTGTCAGAATGGTGGAAGGACTCGAGCGCTACCTCAAGGCCTTTGTTGTGGAAGGCTCCCTTAAAGGTATACCCCTACACAACATCCAACCACCTGCTCTCATATCCAATTTGTCGATGATACTCTTATGATGAACACACCGACAACCCATGAAGCCACTAAGCTCAATTCAATCCTCACAGAATTCCTTAAAGCTTCAGGAATGGCCTTAATCCTTGATAAATCACAACTCTATTTCTTTAGGTACCCTAGTGGCTATCCAAAATCATATCTCTTGACTTTTGGGCATCCCTAAGAGCTCGCTTCCATCCAATTATCTAGGCATCCCACTCATAGGGGCGGTCGCCCATAATATCTTCTGGGAGAGCCTACTTCTCTCCATCTCCAACGGCCTCACCAACTGGACCTTCAGATCACTTAATCTTGCAATTCGACTGGTTCTTTTAAAATTTGTTCTCCAAGCACTGCCAACCTACCTCTTTACTTCTCTAGCAACACCCCAGTCTGTCATCAGGTCCATTAGAAACATCCAACGCAACTTCCTGTGACACGAGAATCACCCAAATAAGAAGTGGGCATTGGTAGGATGGGACAAAATATGCAGGCCTAAGACCTAAGGGGCCTAGGGCTTCAATATCCAAGGAAAGTAAATCAAGTAATGGGAGAAACATTATGGTGGTGATATCTCAAGAACCCCACATAAATCTTGGCAAGAATCTAGAAAAGGAAGTATGCTCCCACTACTAGAGAAGAGATGTTAATTAGATTCAACGATCAGGCTTAGGGATCCAATATCTGGAGCATGGCTTGGAATAATTGAATTCTCATACAAAAGCATGCTTTCTGGGAGATCCGTAATGGAGAAAAATCCCTATTCTGGAAAGACTCATGGCAACAAAAATCTCCTCTAACCACTCTTGAAGACCTCATCCCCCTATGTCAACAAATGCAGTCTGGGGACTCCCGGTATGTGAAGGATCTATGGAAAAAGAATGATCAGCACCGACCCTGGTGCAAGTGGAAGACTGAACCTCATGAACTTTACATTCAAATGGAGCTGGATCTACAGGCTTGGAAAGATTGTGCATATCAGAGGAAAATACATATTAGGGAGGGCCCATATATACTTAGATGGGGGCACTCCATAGCAGGAAATTTCTCAGTCAAAGAAGCTTACTATCTACAAGAAAATTATCAGACCAAGGGAACGTATTTGGGGCAAGATTTGGAATCCAAGATTCTAGCCAAAAGTTTCCATCTTCTTATGGCTTACAGTCCAAAATCGCATACTCACTTGGGACAATATTTGGAAACGTGGACTTATAGGCCCCTCAATTTGTCCCCTCTGTCAGCAACGGGAAGAAACAATGGAGCACATTTTCAACCTCTGCAACTACAGTGAGATCATTTGGGATATGGGGGCACAATTAATGCATCGCTCCAACATAAATCAAGATAGAATCATAAGAACAATGGTGAATTGGGACTCGATTTCTTATCAAAATCCAATCTTGGATCGCATCTGGCAGCTTTTACCTAGATTCACAATGTGGCAAATCTGGAAAGAAAGAGAAAAAAGTATTTTTCTCAATGACCTCCCCCCCTCTCTCAACCTGGGAAAGAATTATGAACCTGATACGGGAAATGACTAAGAGTGGGCAGTGGTCCCAGGAGGACCTTAAGTGAAATCCAGGAGAAAGTCATATCCTACAGGCTTGGCAGCTTAACCTCACTGGCGAAAGACAGAGCAATGGTTTCACTAGAAAAAATAGCAGCCCGTGCACTTGGTTCCCCCCAACCCCTAGTTTTATTAAATTAAACGTTGATGGCGCGTCAAAAGGGAATACAGGTCCGACGGGCTTTGGGGTGGTCCTCCAAGACGAAGAGGGGAAAATTATGTATTATGCAACATGCTATCTAGGATTCAATACGAATAATACAACTGATATCTAGAGCCTTCTCATAGGGATTAAGTTAGCAACAGACCATGAATTACATAATCTCATAGTGGAGGGAGATTCCCAGATTATCAACTAGATTATTACTAAACTCATTCATGGGTTACACCCCCTGGAGGTCTCACCCAGTTGGAGACTCTCAGGATGGCTGGAAGATTTCAAATCCTTCTTACAACCCAATATCACCCCAATCCCCACACATGTGAAAATACAGGAAAACAAGATAGATTACTGAATGGAAAATGAGGGCGTGGCTTCCATGATTGAGTTGATCCACTAGAAGGTGCAAACCTCTCGTCGATTCAGACTATCAGACCGTTGTCTGGACTTAGCCAGGAAATATTATTCTATCCTGGATGAGGTGCCACATAGCAACAAGAGGCCACGTAGCCTGCCCCAGACCCAAGCCATAAATATGATAGGCAAGCACCCTTCACCTCAATCTTGAATGAAGGGCGACCATTACTGCCTGCTGAGAAGGGGAGGAAAGCTCCTTTGCGTGAGGCTTATGGCAGCACCAAGGAGTAATTACAGTGGAGGGATCAGTACAGTGGTCATGTTGGGCATGGGCTTATCTCTCCCACTTGAACGAGGTTGGCTCCATTTCTCTCTCGCGCTCCACCACCCTAGTCGCTTCGAGAACGAGACCTACATGTAGTGAAATCTTCTTGATATTACCTAGAGAATTATCATTCCTCCTGGCCTAGCCATGCCAAGGGAGAGAGGTAAGATGAGGTGCGGCCCATCCTGGTATAGTCTAGCTTCCCGATAGAGGCGATTGTAGAGGGTGGAATGTGCCATATCCATAGCTCGGAATCGGTGCTAGGAGAAACCAAGAACACCTTCAATGGCATATGTCAAGGAGAATATTCTGGAGGAACCCATGCAGGTTCCTCTATAATATCTCCTCTTCACAGTTCCTGATGATTTTCAGTCCCTCAGCCATAACCCAACAAGCACAAGCGCCCAGGCTGTCATGGAGCGGGACACATGTATAATTGAGGAGGAATTCCCAAGGGAATCCCTCCATTTGGATTATATTGCCTCAATTGAGGACACAGACAACCAAGTTGAGACAACGACGGAGGAGGTCAAGGCGGTGGAGTTCATGGAAATTGGGCTAGAGTATTTGGGCGCCGAGGTGGAGGGCCACTCAATCTTAGCGCCACCACCACTCACTGCTCTCCCTAATTTCTTCCCTTCTCCACCACCTTTCTTCAATCCAGAGCATCTTAAGCTCATCTTCGATCTAAGGAGCCAGATGGCAGACCAGATACGCCAGGACACCCTCATGCACCAGGGGATCGACATGCTTTATGATGCATTCTCAAATGCACCGGCAACTCAGCACTGCCCGACTTGTGCGAGGCCTTTCGTGCTCCAGAGCAGGGACGACCCTTTCACTGGCGCTCCAGAAGACATGCCCCTAAGTGATAATGTGTAATTTATTTTCTATGGATACCTCGCACACTCTGTGCCCAACTCTCTCTACTGCGATGATGCAGTTTTACAGTTTTGTCCTCTTTTTTCAGTTGGTAATTTATCTTAGATGCATGGAACAGTTCAATAAGAACATGAATCTGTCACTTGCTCTGGTTTCCATTTGGCAGGGCAGATGGAAGATAGTTATTTTGTCTAAAAGTATCACAGTCTGCCACATATTCCATTTTCTACTAATTTGGCAGAACAGGTGGCGGACTGCTGACATGTGGCATTTTTGTACTATTAAAACACAATAATAGGAAACACACTTTTTATTTACAAAAAAACATAATTATTTATATTTTAAAAATATATATTAAATACTAGAACAATTGAATTTTTTTTCTTAATTAACATTATATGCATGTATATAATTTTCTTTCATAGTACTCCATGACTAAAAATATTTACAATACACAGATTCTAACATATTATATTATAATAAATATTTACAATACACATCTGATATATTATATTGTATGGATGGTTGACATACTTCATTAATACATACTACAAAACAAATATACAATAACAATTCATACTAAAATATAATATAAACAAGGTTGTGTGGCAACGTAGTCCCTGCCAATGAGGTTAAAAAGCAAATTGTGGAAAATGGGGTCGAATTGTAAATGACGGAAGTGTTCGGTGAAAAATGTATATCATGGAAATGTTGTGTGCAACATGTATATCATGGAACATGGGGCAAAAGTATATGATGCTTGGCATGCAGAGCAACATTTATTTTTTGAAAGTATATAACAAACTACAAATTTGTTGACAGTGGAAGAAAAAATTTGGAAATTTAAATGCATTTTCCATATGGACTAGTGGAAGATAAAAATGTGTGAAGACATAAAATTAAAAGGAGATAAGAAAATTGTTTTATTTGATGCCTGGCATGTAGAGCACCATTTATTTTGAAATATCTAAAAAAAAAAAAAATTATGTTACATATAAAAATTTAAATG
>SNQJ01S0012107.1:97779-114006 GCA_010110895.2 Picea sitchensis | reverse complement strand
AAGAAGTAAAATATATTAGGTTCCTGCAATACTGCAGTGAGGTTTCAAAATACATACATGTTCAAAGTGGAATTGCTGGACTGCCCCAACAGAGGGGAAACCAGTCCAGCCTTCCATCCTTCCTCTTCAGTTCAAAATGCATAGAGTCAAAGAAAAAGTGTAAAGACTAAGTTTAAACTGATCTTCATCTGAGACCATTAGACTGGTATATCAACCCAAAAACAAAGAGATAGACTAAACACTTGGCGAGAAGGTCGGACACATAGGAGCGAGGTCCCCGGGCCACGACTCTTCTTCAATGAAAGTTGGCTCATATTCTGGCTCGCTTGCCGCGTCGCGCTCGACCCCCTTATCTCGGCTATGGTGCTCTTTTTTCGCTGATTCCCTGTGGGCTGAGCGTTGGGCAGTGTGCGGTATTCCACTTGTAGCATCATCATATGCCTCCCTTGGCATCTCTTCAACCTGTTCTTCAATTAGAGCCCCCTGCATGGTTGAAAGTAGTTGGAGACACCTCTCCACCTTTGCATCTGAGGCTTGGAGTCGATAATTGAGATCTGCCATCTCCCGTCGAAGCTCAAAGACCAGATCATTCATGATGTGCAGACGGTCACTAAGATATATCCTATCAAAAGAGCCAGGTGATTGTCGTTCAGTTCACTTAGGCGCTCCCCAAGAAGACTCGCCACTTGGGCTAGGGAGAGGTGGAGGGGACTGAAACTTCACCAAGGGATCGAAATGGTGGCGCGGGAGGGAGTTGGGTGAGCGGGAGGAAGTAGCTCTGGAAGCTACCATTGGTTCGGCCACTGGAGCATCTCGAGAATCTGACTGAGGACGAGGGGTGGGTTCGCTAGATGACAAGCTGGGAGACGTGACCGGAGGTCGACGGGGCTTCCAGGGAGAGCCCCATTTCGGTCGTCCTCTGAGGCGCCTCATTGCACTTATAGTATGAAGGAAAAGGCAACGGAACAACGTGCAATGAAGAAGAGAGACAGGGAAATCTTCTTGCTTGAACCGCGACCAGAGGAGCTGTGCGGGCATCCGGCGGAGATGAATGACAAACAGCGAGGGTGAATCCATTGTAAAGTCGCTTGCGAGGGAGAGCCTGCGGGTGTGCGGTGTTAATGCCCCCTCAAATCATAATAATACGCCATTAAATTCCAGGGAGGGTGGTGGGCTGCTGCACGCGCCCATCACGTGCCTGCCTGCTATGTTGGCTTGTGCCAGCCTCCCCTCCGTGCCACGATAAATCCTCTAACACCCCATCCGGGGATATGAAGACATAAATTTAAAAGGAGATAAGAAAACATTTTTATTTGAGATATTTAAAAAAATAAAAGTTTGTTACATAGTACTGGAAATTTTGAAATATACAAAAAAATTAAAGTTTGTTACATATAAATCGGAATTTGAATGTGTTTGTCATGTAGACTGGGATTGGGGCTCCCATAGACCATTAGGGAAATATGTACAAGAAACAGGACTGTAGAAATAAGATAGAGTGCAATACCTGCAAAAAAAATAAATTGAAAGGTATAAGTGTTTGCCTACACATCTATATTTAAGAAAGTCGAATAGTTGGGTTGATAAACAAAGAAGGATGCAATCAATAGACTTACAGTGAGGGTGCATATGATCCCTTTGGCTATTTTCTTGTGGTTGTTGTTTCATTGATGTCGCCGACGACTGCGGTTTCAATTATGTCGTTGACGGCTGCTGGAATCCTGGAAACTACCTGTTTCCTTTCGTCGGCGACCTGCTTCAATTGTCTTTTGAGCCATTCTTCAATGTAGCTTCTCATTGGGGCGACGCTGATCTCATTCCAGATTTTTATGTTGAAAAGATCATTTTCTAATTCCAAAAAGTTGATAGAAAGATTACAAAGAGCCTGATGAATTTCCTCACTCTGTACTGAATATTTGACTAGCTAGTCGTCGACATGAGCTTGATCAAAGTGAAGGATGTTGTAAAATGTTTCCATAGACAAGGCCTTAAACATAGCAACCTGTTTATCGAACTCTTTCTTGGTTAAGGGAAAGGAGTTTGCGATTAAGTCAGGGTCTTGGAAGTCGTTGGTTTTCTCGGCTAAGTCTATTCTTGACAGCCTTGTGAATAATTTATCTTTCTTCGATATGGCTTGTTCACATGACTAAACAATGAGATGCAGGTTCTTCACTTTTTCTTTCCAACATGCATTCAATTGACCGATCCGATTTTTGGATGGAAGATTTTGTTCTCTTCTTTTTATTTCTATCATATTGTTCACAATGGTGCCAAAAGGAAGGATCGTTTGTAAAAATAATTTTTCTTCATCTTTTAACTCATCCTACAAATGTTTGAGCAAACTATGTGCCCTGGTTCCAAGGGAACTGATGGTTTGTGATATTTTCCACGCCTTGGTAACAAGTTCCATTCTTTTTTTGATATTATTCTCCACATATCCTCTATAGTATGCGAGCAACGTGGAGGATTATTTTACGTTGGGTGCATGGGTGGTAGGCATGGCTATTGCCAAATGATTGACAAGCAATCGCATAGGAATGAAAGCCTCTTCCAATTCCTTGACCCGACCCTTCATTCTGGCATTCTCGATCTCGATGCCTCCAATGGAATCATGAAGTGCTTCTCCGCTCACGGTGTGAAGTTGATAGATTTGGGACGGCCGCATGTTGGCAAGGTCAACCTCTGAACGACATTTTCCTTTGTTATTTTTAACATCTTTTTTCTCAATTATCAAATTTTTGGATTGGCTATCAAAAACAGCACTCTGGAACACGAAGGATTCATCTTTGTCAAAATTTTCAGTAACGGATATGTCCATTGGATGGCTATGGTGGATGGCGTCTCCAGACTGATCAAGGAAGGGGAGCATGCTATCCAAATCAGTGTCAAGCTCCATGTTCTCACTCTGAATTTACGGCTCTTTCACCTGCCCCACATTTTTTTTTCTCTTTTTCTCTACTGGAAGCCTGTGAGAACTATCAATTTTAGAGTTAGGAGGGTCGTTATCTCCACGGAGGCCTGAAATCCCACATTATGGATGTTGGAGGGAACTGATGATGAACATTGCACACTTGATGACAACATTAGCCCATGAAGAGGCCTCATATGATGAGACTTGCATGACGTCACCCTCCTATGCTAGTGCATTGCACTTTTGGAGCATGATGTCAAGTTTAAAGGGCTTGATTTGACTTGGGTCTTGCACTTGGTGGAATTGTGGTACATGTACCCCAAACTTTTGTAGACTAGTCTGATAATGTGGCACTTTGGGAGACGATGCCCTAGTCTTTAGAGTCTAGCTCACCCAACAACCACCCTTGAAGAAGACTTTGGGGACTTATTTTCCTCTATTTTGTCATTTTTGGTCATTATTTAGCATATGTGGACAAAAGTCAAATCGTTTGGTTAAAGTCAATGTAAAATCATGAATTTGGTCCTAAATTAATGGATTTAAATGTAAATTTGGATGAAGTGAGCTTGGATTTCCTCTCTAAATAGAGGCAAGCTTCACTTCATTTTTCATAATTCACCATTGAGACATTACCCTCTCTCTCAAATAAATTTCATCCCTCTTATTTTCTTGTGTAATGGATTGGTGTGATTTGTCTATTGGTGATATTTTTTCATGCGCTCTTGCTAGGAGATGAGTCACTTTATTTGGAGGATTGGTTTGTGATCTAGGTTTTCTCTTAGTGAATAAGCTTTGCAAGATCGCTTTGGTTTGAGGGTAAATTTCTACAATTTGCTTTGATTATCTTGCTTGGAAAACCCTAGGAGGGTTAGGAGTGTCTCTCCCCTACTTCAAGCTATTTTTTTTTTTATTTGAGTGAGGTCATTCAAGGGTATCTTCAAGGGTTAGGATTGTGTATCCCCTTGAAAACATTCTTGTCTAGGGTCTTAAAACTAGGGGTTAGGATGGTCTATCCCCCTAGGGTTTAAAAAAATATTTTCCCATTAATTTGTTGAGCTAGGTGGCTTGGAAAGGTGATGTTTTGGGAACATAATGGTTTGATTTCAAATCTCATGTATATTTTCCATTTCCATCTTAACTTATGTCTTAATGTTATGACTCCATTTTCCCAATAGATAAGGCACTAGTATTTGCATTGAAAAATGTGAATATTGCTCTTTTAAATTCATTGGATTTGTAGATGAATTGCTCTCACTCTAAGCTATATTTTTATACAAGTTTACTTGTTTTTTAATAACAAGTTAGATACACCCATTAGAGCTGCAGGAAAACCTCTTTCTCACTCTTGTATACTTACTTTTTCACCACAAAAAATTGTTCTTGAATATTGCAAATTAATCTACTTGTTAAGGGCTATAAATTGGAATATATTTATTTATTTTATTTATCTGGTGGAAACTTGCCAATGTAGCAGATGTTTGATACAACCATATAGGGCTGATATAAACTTGTTGATAACACTTACTTTGCATCCCATTCAACCATCAAAATTGTGGTTTAATCATTGGAATATTGTCTACTACTCATAAGCTTTAATTTACCATCTTTTAGTGTTGATTTCGACAATGGTTTATTGCATATGTTAACATATTCTTCTTGTTGATATAATTTACAGTCTGATGCAATTTTTGGGACAACAAGGTTTTTTGTTTCTTTCCTTAGTGTTCGAGGTCTAATTTCATGATTTTTGGTCTTGGTATATTGGCTCTAGCATTGGTTTAGTAGGTAATCAATCAACTTTCCTCTCTCTACCAAATTCATCATTCTCCAAACCCTAAGCACTCTCATATAGTGAAAAAATGAGGGATATTTTACAAACCCTTGTCTCACACTCTCCATCCCCCAAAGGTCACTTGGGAAGCCTCCCTTATGGTGGAATCATCCATCACTAAAATGAGGGGAGTAATTGCTAAGGTGGCAATGGTTCTTACTCCCAGTTGCATTGCACTAGTGATGTTTGTGGTTGGTTTTTCCCAAACGATAATTTGTGTGATAACAAGGTGAAAAGAGGTAGGACTTTCACTACAATACTATAGAGGTTAGGGTTTAATCCTCCTAACAGCAAATCACCTATTATTTAAATATAGAACATGTCTCTAGTCTTTAAAAAAGTTACTAAAATTCAAATATTTGTTGGCTCAGGAAAGAGATCTAATACCACCTATGGTTTTCCTTAACCCTTAAACAATTAAATGAAACCAAGTATATAGAGAATATAATTGAAAATTAACCAAGAACATGAGACAATAAGATAGAAACTGCAAAAAGACCCTTGAATATTAATAACGAAAAGAAGATTGTGTTGTTCACTTTCCTCTTAAGGTGGAGTGACCTTTCATTGAGAAGAGCTCCAAATACATGAGACAAGATAAGACATTATATTCATGTATATCTCTTTAAATAGATTTTAGATAGAAAAATACCTAACTACTTGTGGTGCCATCATAAATCGATACCAACTACCTAGTGGGCCTTATAAAGTGGACACTATTTACATTGAATAACTAATTATTACTATATGAAATGGCCTTATTCAAAGACTATGGTTGCATACAATAATTAATTAACCACTATGTCGCCTAAAGTAGGGAGGTTAGGGTAGGACCCTAACACTGTCATTTTCATGGAACCTACAATAGATTCGCATAACCTTTTGAAAAAAGTCATCCAAAGGTTCATTTATGTTCCTACATATTTCTTCAAGTTCACTACAAAGTTATTCATAATCATAATTTTCATGAGCGATGATAAAGACTTCTATCAATTGTTTCAAACAATGAATTGATTTGGCTAGTAATGTCCTATACCAAGCCTTGATTCGTCCTTCCAATGTGAGGGTAATAAGTCGACATATTTTACTATCTTGAATAAGTTTAAGATTAAGACATGTAATAATAAAATTGATTAACATGCCTACAAGTATAGACTTTCCCTTCACCATTAAACTTCAAATTTTGCAAGAGATCGATTGTCTTTATCGGGATGCCCCCTAACGGTCTTGAAAGACTCAAAGGGTGATCCCATATAGAAATATGGAGAGGACCCATGGGCTAGTTAAAAGAATTTCTTGAAATGGATCCACATGAGAAGGCTTGGCATCATACCACCCTCTGTGATACATCATACCAACCTTTGTGAAACCGTGTATTGGATTAACTCAGTATCGGGTCTAGGATTTTCCACATCCCAAGGTATAAGAATTTTAGAAGTCTAAGCTTTGAGATTAGAAATATTTGTTTTTGAATATGGGTTGTTTTGATGGATTTCCATACACATTCCCTCCTAGCACCAATTCTGTTGAGGAGGATAGATTCTTAATACTCAACAGTATTGATTAAACCCAAGAAAGAGGCCCAATTAGACTCTTCTTTGTTTGGGATGGAATAATCCTCCAAGATATGGTTTGAAAACTATTCATTGGGATTTATGAATCAGTGAAAAGTGTCTTTCTATTCTTTTTATGAGAGTTTGAAGAAGTATGTTACGAAAGGATAACCCTCAAGTATAGTAAATGAAAGTAACCCACAACTTTTAATTCTCTAAGAACTAATTCTATTGAGAAGTATTACTCCAAGATAACCTACGGGAAACATAAAATGCATAAAGAGGAAACTTTTTCTCCCAAACGATAACTCTTGGAAACAATGGATGGAAATAACCCCATAACTTTGTATTTCTAAGAAATAATTCTACAAAAAGATATAGCTGCAGGAATACTCCCAAGAATCACACAACAGTTTGTCATCCGATCCATTACCAATTACATAAATAATTATACAATAATCAATGTATTAAATGACAAAACAAAGATTACCAAAAAGTGATAAAATATGCAAAGCACATCTAAGATATATGTTGAAAATAATCTAGGGGGTATTCACTTGATCACACAAGATAACTTGATAGACTAGAGACTCTTATTAAACATGTGAGACATCAAACCAATAGTAGAATAATCCACTATCTAACATCAATCACACAAAAATATTCAACCAAAATGTCCCTTGAATCCAAAGGTGTTTTTGAACTAATATTGAAATAATTCAAATCTACAATCCTTTTCAAATCGCCTCAGGGCCCAAATGCCCCTTCTAAAAGGTTGACTCTCTTATTTATAAAATCAAATTAATCTAATTATGAAATAAAACAAAAATAAATCATGCAAAATCCCATGTGCTAAATCTCTAGTGAACTAAAAGTTCCAACTCATGCATGCTCAGCATTCTATTTTATTTATTACTTTAAATAAAGTGTCGCACAAGTTATGATGTGGAAATGCATGTCGCTTCTTTTAGTAATTATTAGACAAGGGGTCCCATGCATGAATCTCTTGATTTTATTTTTCCATTTTGGAAACAATAGACTCCAGCTGAATTCTATTATGTATGTAGTTTTAAATGTCCTTTTCTTTTGATAAGAAATTATTTGGCAAGATGCCTAATATTACCACATTTATATTATTTCCTTCTTCCATGCTTGTACTTAGGACTATCCAAATTGAACTAGTACTTTTCCTATTCACCAAACATTGTGTGTGTGTGTGTGTGTGTGTGTGTGTGTGTGTGTGTGTGTAAACATATTTTAACATTTCAGCCTTCCTCCTAAATGTAGCTGCCAAAACTTGATATGTATCTTATCATCTTGATCTTGTTGGTAATCTTGTAGTATGTGTATGTATCCTTTCATATTGATCTTATTGGTAATATTGTAGTATGCGTACTTCAACAACTAACATAAATTTCTTTCATATTAACCAACCATCATATTCCCTTGTGAAGAGGCTTTAATCTGGTTATCTTTCTATTATAAAAATTTGCTAAATACTAAAAAATTTAGTGTGTTTTTCTTCAATTTGTTTGGCTTTGTCAACGTGATGTATATGTAAGTGTTTCATCCTAAATAATGAAGATTATATTAAAAGAGTTGGTGTGTTTTTCTTCGATCTGTTGATCTTTGGCAATGTAATGTACATGTAAATTTGTTTAACTTTGGCAATGTAATGTACATGTAAATTTGTTTATCTTTGACAATGTAATGTACATGTAAATGTTTCATCCTAAATAATGAAAATTGTTTACAAGGCACTTCTTATTAATAATAGGCTTCAAATTTCTAAATACAACATGCCACCTTCACTAAACAGTAACACTTTCTTTAATCAAAGCAACATCAAATAAAATATAAATATAAATGTGATTTTAATTTTATTTATATTTTGTGATTCAACTTGCCCTTTCCTAGAATGAGTTTGACAAGAAAAGCAGATGAGTCGGAGCTGAAAACCCTAGAAAAACCCTACCCTGCATGAATTGTTTCCTCTACAGCCGAAACAGTCACACAAGAGACACTGGACAGAACTGACATGCAACAGTTGGCCACACAGAATGAACCCATAAGGGGGGCGACAACTCCCCTCGTACCAGAATGTTGTAGCAAATGACAGAGCAAGACAACGTGCCAAGCAGTCTGCTTTTGAGCCATCGCCACACCTGAGAGATCAGCTCCTAGCCAAGGAGAAACGATTCGACAAAGCAATGGATGTTGAGCCAAGCACGTCTCATCCAAAGTCATCTCAAATATGGGAACCAGGGAAATGCATTCCCCAATCTGATAAACCACCATGATATCTCATAAGCTCAACTAAGGTTGGGGAACACACCCAGTTTGCGAGGGAGCATGCCCTCATCGGAAATTTTCTTGGTCTTTGGCCTTCAGAATGGGATCTCATGAGATGGATTAAAGACTGGTGGAACCCCAAGGGAGATTACGAAATGCATCTCAGCTCCAAGGGTTTTTTCATGATCATCCTTTACAATCTGGAAGACAAGGATATAATTTTTTATAATGGGCCATACATTTACAACTCAGTCGGGCTATTCGTTCGATTCTAGACAGACCACTTTAGCCCAGGGAAAGAATATTTCACAATGGCTCCAGTTTGGATAAACTCCCTGCCACAGGAATTCTAGCTAGAGGAAATCCTAATGGGTATAGGGAATACAGTGGGAAGCTATGTCAGATCCTCGGAAGCCACAAAGAAGAGAAAATACACTTCCTACACTTTGATATTTGTTTGCATGGACATATCAAAGGATTTATTGAGATTAGTAACCCTAGAATATCAGGATGAGGACTGGAATCAAACGATGGATTATGCGCATATTCCCTTCCGCTGCAGGAAGTGCCACAAATATGGACACCTTTTTCGTGATTGTCCCTTGAATGCTCAGAATCCTAAAGAAAGAGAGGGGAAGCAAAAGGATGGCTTCACCATGGTCACAATCAGAAAACAACAACCACCCAGAAAACAGGCTCAAGATAATGGTCCGAAAATATCCACTAAAAACTCCTACGACATTCTTAATCAACTCCCAAGGGAAGATGGTCGGAGATCTGCACAAAAATGACAGCCAAGAAAAGGAAAAGGATAAATCCAAGCACCAAACTGAACCAGGAAAACATGACAACCAAGACACAAGCCCTACAAGAAATACATATATGGATAAGCCAGGAGAAAGTGGGGACACTCTAATGCATCTTGATGACCAAGATTTGGCAGACATAGATCTCTAAAACATGGAGGAAGCCTTCAATCGAAAGGATCTTCAAACCATCCCAGTGGAACAACTCAAAAAGGTTCACAAAGTATTCATTGACTCCATGGAAAGCTTGACCTCATGACTAGGGATACCCTTATACCCAGCCATTGAGCTCAAATGAGCCTCCCATGAAAGCAAGAGACGAGGGCGTAAATCTGAACAACAACTCATCAAGGAAGTGGGAAATTTCATGCTCAACTCAGGGCAAATCCAAGGACTCACAGAGGGATATCTCCATCCACCTCATAACTCATCATGATGAAGATCATAACATGGAACATCAGAGGGCTCAATGGAATATCCAAGCAGAGGACTCTTTGAGACCATATTAGTGTTGAGAATCTGGACATTCTCCTTTTTCATAAATAAAATGTGTTGGTGAAGAAGAAACATATATGTTTTGGCGTTGCTGGAGAGGATGTGACTCCCTTCATAAGGACTCCAATGGAGTGGTAGGAGGTCTGTAAATCTTGTGGAATCTATCTACATTCATCATAGATCAACCCTTTTCAATTGTTGGCATGTTTACGACTCACTTCAAAGTCATAGGATCTACCAAAGAATCCATGATCACAAATGCGTACGGGCCTCAAAGTGCTCAGGACAAAGAACTATATTTTAGGAGAATAACCACCAAAAAAACACTGTTGGGTTCACCCAATTGGTTGATGGGGGGTGATTTTAATATCATCCTAACGTTGGAGGAAAATATAGGAGGCACCAATCGGCTAGATTAAGATAGTGGTAAATTCTGAGGCCTCATAGACCAACTGGATTTAGTAGATATAGAAACTAGAAATGGCATTTTCACCTGGTCCAATCAAAGATCCAAGCATCGACATTTATCTTGCAGACTAGATCGTTTCCTCATTTCATAAGCCCTGTTGTTGGAGTACCCCGTCATTGAAGCCAACATCCTCCCAAAACCAGGCTTGGATCACTGGCATGTTTCGCTTTGTCTTGATGTCGGGGTGGTGCCAAAACTCAAACCCTTCAGATTTGAGAAGTTCTGTCTCTCTCACCAAGACTTTCAAAATCTTTCTGAATCCTAGTGGAAGTAAGCAGAAATAGATCATGGAACATGCATGTACAAATTCCAACAGCGACTCAAAAAATTTAAATCATAGCTAAAGAGTTTGAATAGGAATGTATTTGGGAACATCTGGCAAAGAATGTGGGAAATCGAGCAATGCCTAGAAACCTTGAAAAATATATTCATTACTGGGGACAAAACAACAGCCTTAATGAAGGAAGAGGAGGAACTCAAGGCAGAACTGGACGAGAGAAAGGAACAGGAGGAAATACTTTGGAGGCATAAATCCAGTGTATAGTGGCTTAAAGAAGGCGAAAAGAACACCAAGTTCTTTCATCGATTCATGGTGCACTGAAGATACATCAACATAATCACCCAACTGAAGGATTCCTAGGGAAATCCCATCAGGGACCATGAAAAAATAGCAAAGGAACTGACCAATTACTACAAATACCTTCTAACACATCCCATCGATGACAGAACACTAGTGATCTGCAAAATCACCAAGAACATACACTCCCTGGTCACTTAGGAACATAATGAAGCCCTGACAAGACCCATCACCCAAGTGGAGGTGGATCAAGAAGTTAAATAAATTCCCCCAATAAAGCTCCAGGTCCATATGGGTTCACGACAGACTTCTTCCATTACTGTTGGCCAATGATCAAAGAAGAAGTATGGCAAGTGGTGGAGGAATCAAGAACTACAGGGAAAGTTCTCTCAGCCTTCAATGCCACCTTCCTCATGCTCATCCCGAAGGAGGAAAGGGTAACGCACCCCAAGAAATACAGACTGATAGCTCTCTACAATTTCATCTACAAAATTATCACTAAATTCATTGCCATGCGTCTCAAACCAATCCTGCCTTACATCATCTCCAAAGAGAAAGTTGGCTAAGTGGAAGGCAGGCAAATCATGGACAGTTTCATCCTAGCTCATGAAGTCATCCACTTGCTGAAAACAACAAGGACTCTAGGTATTCTCATCAAACTCGACCTTTCCAAAGCATTTGATAGAATCAACTGGCAATACATGCACTCCCTCCTTGAGGCCTTTCGCTTCGACAATCTCTGGGTGGCTTGGATCAGGAGGCTCACTTCCTCAACTTTCTTCTCTATCTTAGTAAATGGATTTCCCTCCCAGCCCTTCTCTCGAACCAAAGGCATCCGACAAGGGGATCCCCTCTCCCCCTTTCTCTTTGTCAGAATGGTGGAAGGACTGGGGTGCTACCTCAAGGCCTTTGTTATGGAAGGCTCCCTTAAAGGTATACCTCTGCACAACATCCAACCACCCCCTGTCACAGCCAATTTGTCTATGATACTCTTATGATGAACACATCAACAACCCATGAAGCCACTAAGCTCAATTCAATCCTCACAGACTTCGTTGAAGCTTCAAGAATGGCCTTAATCGTTGATAAATCACAACTCTATTTATTTAGGTACCACAGTGGCTATCCAAAATCATATCTCTCGACTTTTGGGCATCGCTAAGAGCTCCCTTCCATCCAGTTCTCTAGGAATCCCACTCACAGGGGCGGTCACCCATAATATCTCTTGGGAGAGCCTACTTCTCTCCATCTCCAACGGCCTCACCAACTGAACCTTCAGATGACTTAATCTTGTAGCTCGATTGGTTCTTTTAAAATCTATTCTCCAAGCACTGCCAACCTACCTCTTTAATGCTCTAGAAACACCCCAGTCTGTCATCAGGTCCATTAGAAACATCCAACGCAACTTCTTGTTGCACGGGAATCACCCAAACAAGAAGTGGGTGTTGGTAGGATGGGACAAAATATGCAGGCCTAAAGCCTTAGGGGGACTAGGGCTTCGAGATCCAGGGAAAGTAAATAAAGTAATGGGGGAAACATTGTGGTGGCAATGGCTCAAGAACCCCACAAAAATTTGGGCAAGAATCAGGAAAAGGAAGTATGCTCCCACTACCAGAGAAGATTTGTTAATTAGATTCAACGATAAGGTTCAGGGATCCAATATCTAGAACATGGCTTGGAACAATTGAATGCTCATACAAAAGCATGCTTTCTGGGAGATGTGTAATGGAGAACACTCTCTATTCTGGCAAGACTCATGGCAACAACAAGCTCCTCTAACCAATCTTGAAGACCTCATCCCCTTATGTCAACAAATGCAGTTTGGGGACTCCCGATATGTGAAGGATCTATGGAAAGAGAATGATCGGCACCGACCCTGGTGCAGGTGGAAGACTGGACCTCATGAACTTTACATTCAAATGGAGCTGAATCTACAGGCTTGGAAAGATTGTGTAAATCAGAGGAAAATATTAGGGAGGGCCCGGATATACTTAGATGGGGCACTCCACAGCAGGAAATTTCTCACTCAAAGAAGATTACTATCTACAGGAAAATTACCAGGAGCAACCAAGGGAACGTATCTGGGGCAAGATTTGGAATCCAAGATTCTGGCTGAAAGTGTCCATCTTCTTATGGCTTACCGTCCAAAATCGCATACTCACTTGGGACAATATTTGGAAACGTTGATTTATAGGCCCCTCAATTTGTCCCCTCTGTCAACAATAGGAAGAAACGATGGAGCACATTTTCAACCTCTGCAACTACAGTGAGATCATTTGGGATATGGGGGCACAATTAATGCGTTTCTCCAACATAAATCAAGATAGAATCATAAGAACAGTGGAAAATTGGGACTCGATTTCTTATCAAAATCCAATCTTGGATCGCATCTGGTAGCTTTTACCTAGATTCACAATGTGGAAAATCTGGAAAGAAGGAAAGAAAATGATTTTTGCTCGATGACCTCCCCCTCTCTCTCAACTTGGGAAAGAATTATGAACCTGATACGGGAAACGATTAACAGTGGACAGTGGTCCCAGGAGGACCTTAAGTGCAATCCAGGAGAAAGTAATATCCTACAAGCTTGGCAACTTAACCTCACCAGTGAAAGACAGAGCAATGGCTTCACTAGAAAAAATAGCAGCCCGTTCACTTGGTTCCCCCCAAGCCCTGGTTTTATTAAATTAAACTTTTATGGCACGTCAAAATGGAATCCAAGTCCGACGGGCTTTGGGGTGGTCTTCCGAGACGAAGAGGGGAAAATTATGTATTATGCAACATTCTATCTAGGATTAAATACAAATAATGCAACTGAGATCTAGAGCCTTCTCATAGGGATCAAGTTAGCAACAAACCATGAATTATATAATCTCATAGTGGAGGGAGATTCCCAGATTATCATCTAGATTATTACTAAAATCATTCATGGGTTACACCCCCTGGAGGTCTCACAAAGTTGGAGACTCTCAAGTTTGCTAGAAGATTTCAAATCCTTCTTACAACCCAATCTCACCCTAATCCTCGCACATGTGAAAAGAGAGGCAAAAAAGATAGATGACTAAATGGAAAATGAGGGCGTGGCTTCCATGGTGGAGTTGATCCACTGGAATGTGCAAACCTCTCATCGATTCGACTATCAGACCATTGTCTGGACTTAGCCAGGAAAGATTATTCGATCCTGGATGAGGTGACACGTAGCAACAGGAGGCCACATAGCCTGCCCCATACCCAAGCCATAAATATGGCAGGCAAGCACCCTTCACCTCAATCTTGAATGAAGGGTGACCATTACTGCCTGTTGAGAAGGGGAGGAAAGCTCCCTTGCGTGAGGCTTATGGAAGCACCAAGGAGTAATTGCATTGGAGGGATCAATACAGTGATCATGTTAGGCATGGAATTATCTCTCCAGCTCAAACGAGGTTGGCTCCATTTCTCTCTCATGCTCCACCACCCTAGTCACTCTGAGAACGAGACCTGGATGCAGTGGACTCTTATTGAGATTACCTAGAGTATTATCATTCCTCCTGGCCTAGCCATGCCAAAGGAGAGAGGCAAGCTAAGGCGCGACCCAGCCTGGTATAGTCTAGCTGCCCGACAGAGGCGAGTGCAGAGGGTGGAACGTGCCCTGTCCATAGCTCAGACTCAGTGCTGGGAGAAACCAAGAACACCTTCAATGGCATATGTCGAGGAGGAGATTCAGGAGGAACCCATGCAGGTTCCTCCAGAATCTCTCCTCTTCATAGTTCCTGATGATTTTCAGTCCCTCAGCCATAACCCAACAAGCACAAGCACCCAGGCTGTCATGGGGAGGGCCACATGTATAATTGAGGAGGAATTCGCATGGGAATCCCTCCATTTGGATTCTATTGCCTCAATTGAGGACACAAACAACCAACTTGAGATAGCGGTGGAGGAGGTCAAGGTGGTGGAGTTCATGGAAACTACGCTAGAATACTTGGGCGCCAAGGTGGAGGGCCACTCAGTCTTGGTGCCTCCACCACTCACTACTCTCCCTGATTTCTGCCATTCTCCACCACCTTTCTTCAATCCAGAGTATCTCGAGCTCATCTTCGAGCTAACAAGGTAGATGGCAGACCAGATACACCAAGACACCCTCATGCACTAGGGGATCGACATGCTTTATGATGCATTCTCAAATGCACCGACAAATCAGCGCTGCCCAACCTGTGCGAGGCCTTTCATGCTCCAGAGCAGGGACAACCCTTTCACTGGTGCTCCAGAAGACATGCCCCTAAGTGATAATGTGTAATTTCTTTGCTATGGATACCTCGTATACTATGTGCCCAACTCTCTCTACTGCGATGATGCAGTTTTATAGTTTTGTCCTCTTTTTTCGGTTGGTAATTTATCTTAGATGCATGGAACAATTCAGTAAGAACATGAATCTGTCACTTGCTCTAGTTTCCATTTGGCAGGGCAAATGGCAGATAGTTATTTTGTCTAAAAGAATCACAGTCTGCCACATATTCCAGTTTCCGCTAATTTGGCAGAACAGGTGGCAGACTGCTGACATGTGGCATTTTTGTACTATAAAAACACTAATAGGAAACACACTTTTTATTTACAAAAAAAAACAATTATATTTATTTAAAATATATATATTAAATACTAGAACAATTGAATTTTTTTTCTTAACTAACATTATATGCATGTATATAATTTTCTTTCATAGTAATCCATGACTAAAAATATTTACAATGCACAGATTCTAACATATTATATTATAATAAATATTTACAATACACATATGATATATTATATTGTATGGATGGTTGACATACTTCATTAATACATACTACAAAACAAATATACAATAACAATTCATACTAAAATATAATATAAACAAGGTTGTGTGGCAACGTAGTCCCTGCCAATGAGGTTAGAAAGAAAATTGTGGAAAATGGGGTCGAATTGTAAATGATGGAAGTGTTCGGTGAAAAATGTATATCACGGAAATGTTGTGTGCAACATGTATATCATGGAACATGGGGCAAAAGTAAATGATGCTTGGCATGCAGAGCAACATTTATTTTTTGAAAGTATATAACAAACTACAAATTTGTTGATAGTGGAAGAAAAAATTTGGAAATTTAAATGCATTTTCCATATGGACTGGTGGAAGATAAAAATGTGTGAAGACATAAAATTAAAAGGAGATAAGAAAATCATTTTATTTGACACTTGGCATGTAGAGCACCATTTATTTTGAAATATATAAAAAAATAAAATTATGTTACATATAAAAATTTAAATGCATTTGTCAACATGGGGC
>SNQJ01S0012107.1:72828-94147 GCA_010110895.2 Picea sitchensis | reverse complement strand
AAAGGAAAGAATGGAAAGGTCTAAAAAGTGGTCGGACGGGATTGAAAAAAGGGTTATGGGGATACTCAGGAGAGGCGAGTGTTCCATGGTTAAATTTTATGTATCGAAATTTTTGACTGCAAAATGTGTAAAATGGAAGAGATCATGATGGGGCAATTCAATGGTCGGTTTGTATATTTGTGGAATTCTGGCAAACTGGCTAAGTATGGAATAGGGAAACAGACAGGCAGACTCATTCTCAGAAGTGAGGATTGAAGTTTTAGTGAAGGGACCAACCCGGCGATGCACAAATGACATTCCATGATGTTTGAAATTAGCGCTTGCTAATTGCATGCCTAGAAATAAGATCTTATATATAATTGCTAATTGCTAATTGCAAAGGGGCACGGGCATAGGAAACAACGACTAGGAACTGAATATTTCTTCAACCCGCCAAACCAACGATCCGCTAAAGAAATCCAAAGAAATGGTGAAGTATGGAAAGTGGACAGACGAGCTTCAAAATGGGGTGACAATAGTTCCACAAAAGATGCGAGGACCCGACGGTTAAATTGTATTTCTCGAAATTTTTCAGTGAAAAATGTATACCATGGAAGAGGGCATGATAGGTGGACCATAATACGGAAGAGGGTATTATCTGAGTCCGATTGTAAATTTATATATCGCGGAAGTGACGGTATTGTTCGCAAGCCATGGAACAACATAAGTCTAATCTAGAGCCCGCCTATAGGGAATTCGCGGTCAGAGAAGTGTCTGGGTATGGAATGGGGAAGTGATCGGTCCTGTCGTGATAAAAGAGCACGAGTGCAAGTGTGAACCCGCAAGTCCGCCCATACGCTCAGCCATACATTTTCGGAAAAAAATGAATAAGTGACGAAAAAGATAAAGTTTGGGGAAAAGAGAAACGAATATTTGGCCAAATATAGAAGACAAAAAACAAGGACCAATATATTCACATCTGTAACAGATATCCCATTTTCGTGCCAAGATATATACTTGGAAATAAGTGTGAAGTTGGTGGGCACAGAAAACAACGACCAGGAATACGATCCACGAGTTTACTTGGTTCTTGGTTGTATTATTTGTCTGTCAATTTGTATATCACGGACCTCTGAGGCATTTTATTAGCCAGACAGCTCGCAAGTCCGGTTGTCAATTTGTATAGTGCGAAACTATGGGTGTTGTTTGTAGGACACAGAACTATAGAGGAAATGCTTTTCCAGTTAATATAGATTATGTGGCACAAATGTGGTATGACTCGTTTTAGTACTTTTCCATCTGTAAACAAAGGCAATCTTGAGCCCACCAGCCCTGGATCCCATGTGTCAATTTGTATATCACGGAGCTTCAAATGTTGTTTGGAGATCACATAAAAGTGGAAGTGCAATGTTGACCCAGCCAGCACACAAGTTTGTCTGTCAATTTGTATATCACGAAACTCTAGGTGCTACTTGTAGGACACAAAACAATAGAGGGCCAATTTAAAGAAAGGGGAAGCGCTCATTGGAAACATGTGAATCTGCCAAGCCGCGCAACAAGGCATTTTCTAAAAAAAACGATTAAGTAACCAAGAAGAGAAACTATAGGGAATAAAAGAGTGGGAAAATAGAAAGGCGGAAGACAGCTTTCGTAACCGCAAATTGGTTTCAAACAAGCCCCATTGTTGCAAAACCATCATTTTCTACTAATTGTCAGCAAATGCATTGTTGAAGATTAGATTTTATTGCAACCTGTTCTTGTAAGTATGTTCTTCATACATTATTCCATGACTGTAACATATTAACTTAACTATTAAACTTCATTTTCTACTAATTTCCAACAAATGGTTTGTTGAAGATTAGCTTTTATTGGAACGTGTGGGTGTAACTGTGTTCTTGATACATTCTTCCATGAGTGCAACATATTAACTTAAGTATTAAACTTATTTCATTATGGGTTGTTAGCATTAAAACTTAATAACTGCATGTCTAGAAACAAGAATAATGATTTTGTTGCAAGATTGTACAATGGTATTGCTATGTTCTATCTGCATTATGAATAGAAATGAACGTTGGTTTCAAATTATGTGTAATCTATTTTTTATTTGCATAAAAGGCTAGTGGATTGACACAGTACATTGCCATATAATTCGTATATGATCCATCTTAGAAAAAATAACCTAAGTAAACACAATATAGAAGAACTACGAGAGCACCGAACCATGCCAATGAGAACAAGAATTAAATCCAGAAAAGAAGCAGCAACAAAGAGTCCAAGGCAATTTTTTTTAATAGAAAATCCATTTAAAAAAATAAGAAAAACATTGAGTATTGTACATCTATCCTTAGAAATTGGATCCATTTCTTCGGGCCAAAACATTGAACATATCTTCCACAAACACAGGCACGAGATCAACAATATGCAAGATCCTTTCATTTTTCTCCTTAATGAATCATCTTGTGGTTAAATTGATAGTTTTTAGAATCTTCCCATGAGGAAGAAGACGAAAAACATTGCAGGGAAAATGGAATAGCCCTTAACTAAAACCGCCTCTGCATAGTCGAAAAAAATTCAGTAACACAGGTTGCACGTGCAATTTCAGAGGCCCAAATTAGTCCATTCTGGGTGGAAGGAGATGAATAGTAGAAAAATGCCTTGCAGCAGTGACAGTTTTGGACCTGATTCCTGAAGATGTTAATTGTATATTCAGAGAACAATATACTAGTCGCGCAAGTGAATAATTTTTTGGCTTGAAATACATCTCTGGGAGCATCAACATATCATTACTTTACAGTGAAACTCTTCTGCCCAGAACAGACCAATTTGGAACTCTGGAATTCCTACTTTCATGTTGCAAAGTGGCTATTGCGTTCAGCGTTGATTTCTTTTCTGAAATTCCTTTTGGTGTTGTCAGGACCGCCATCACCAAGCCAAGAAGTTATGTTCGTTACGATTGATTTCAATTTGGGTGCAGAAGTGGGAAGAGTCTCTACATTGCCATCATCCATTGTCGTATCATCGCCCATCAGATCATCTTCTTCTGGCTTGGAATCCATGACATCAACCTCTGCGTCAACCATGAATGCAACTGGGCAGGTTCTCTGAGCAGACAAGGTTGCCTTGGAATTCTTTGGCTTGAAATATATCTCCTGGTGTACCAAGGGACCATCTTCTTTTTTTCTCCTAGCGAAGGGAGATGAGTAGTAAAAATATGCCCTGGAATAGTGGAACCTCTGGCCATTATGCTCTAATGTGTTTACTGTATCTGGACAGAACTATTGCCACAAGTTAACAAGAATTTTCATTTTCTCGAGGCGATGTTTGAAATGAAAATCAGGGAGGGATAATATAACCCTCCGCAAATTATGGTTTAATGTGTATCAATTGAATATCTCCTCGATCCTTTCATTGATAAATGACCTTCTCCAGGGTTTGCGCGGAATGCGTTGTCACCATTACATCTCACTAATTGCATAATTAGAAAAAAGTGTGAAGGTCGTGGTGAAAAATTTCGTAAAGGATAACATACTTCTACGCAAATCTTAGTTTAATTCGTAGTAATGACAAATCTTCTCTAGACTTCCGGACATTAATGACAATCTTAGCGGTTCCTACAGGATGAACTACTAGCATTAAAGATTAATTATTGCATATCTAGAAACAAGTACGAAGGCAGCGATGATGGCAAATTGTGACGAAGTATTGTACATTTCATGCACCGGCCAACCCGCGAAACCAATTCCAAGAAATACCTAAGTATGGAAAGCAGTCAGGTGGGTTACAAAAGAAAAAGGGCAGAATATATACCTAGGAGACGTGAAGGGTCGATGTACATATTGCATCAAAGTGACAAATATCGGTCGTCAATTTGTATGTCGTGGAATTTCGACTGTTGTTTGTGCGTAGGGGAAAAACATAAGAACAATGGCGAGAGGGAAATTTGTATATTGTTGAACTTCGGGTTCTGTATATAAAAGCATGAGAAATTGGGAAAAAGGACCAAGTAAACAGAAAGTGAAAGAATACGAGATGAAGGAGGGTTTGTTTGCTAATTTGTAAATCGCGGAAGTCCGAGTTCTAGTTGTAGGCGGAAGAACAATGAAAATGCAATGTTAAACCCGCCTATGTAGGAACCTGCGATTCAAAAAGGGAAAGTAGAGAGAAAAGAGAAACTAGAAATTTTCTGAAAACCGAGTAATACACACCAAATAGGTACTATAAAGCATGAACATGAGATGTTATAGAGCATGTACAGATCCCACATTCCATACTTAGCCACTTTTAGGATCACGGGTTCTCGGAATGGCAGGCTATAAATAGGGAATCCTTTGTTCCATGTCCTACAAATAGCATCCACAATTTCGCGATATACAAATTGGCCAACGGACCTGTGGGCTAGCTCACTCAAAATTGCACTCCTTTTGTTTTGTGTCATACAAACAGTACTCGGAGTTCCGTAATATACAAATTGACAAACGGACTCCAGGGCTAGCAGCCTCGAGAGTGCAATTGTTTATGGATGCTAATCCCTATTAACTATTGTACATTATCTAATGACATTATTTTGAATACTAAATTATTAATATTAAATATTGATATTGTACAGTTTAATTAGATAGGGAGGTTTATACAATAAGAAACAAGGAAGCGGTTGGTCAGTCGAGCTGGTGATATAAAAGTAAGTGAAATCTGAATACGTGAATCCGCCAACTTCCTTACTAAGAAATTTTTCGAAAAAAATTAGTAAAACATAACATCTACTTTTAGAAAGTACGGACATGAAATTTTATAAAGTATGTATTGTTCTCGCTTTCCATACTTAAGCCAATCTTTGGATCGCGGGTACTTGGGTTGGTGGGCTAAAAAATGGGCCTCAATTGTTCTATTATCTACAAATAGCATCCAAGAGTTCCGCGACATACAAATTGACAGGTGGACTTGTGGGCTGGCTCTCTCAACATTTCATTTCTATTGTTCTGTGTCGTTCAAACAACACTCGGAGTTCTATCATATACAAATTCACACATGGACTCTAGGATTGGTGGGCTCAACTTTACGATTGTTTATGGATGGTGATCCCTATGAACTATCTAACACTACCTAAAAACATTATTTTCAATACTAAAGTATTAATATTAAATAATGATATTGTATAGTTTAATTACATAAAATTATAAAAGGATGTGAAATATCTTATTTCAAAGAAAAACCCACATATTCGGAAACTTGCGTTTCAAAACTTTTGTATATTATGAAATGGGCAAGAGGTTGGTCAGGTTGCTAATATAAAAATGGGTGGAAATCTAAGCATGTGTATCCGTCAAGTTCTGCACCTAGAAAATTTGGCAAGAAACGAGTTATACATACCAAATATGTACTTTTATAAAGTATGGGCATGAGATTTTATAGAGCATGTACATAGCCCTCATTCCATACTTAGCCACTTTTTGGATTGCGGTTTCTCGGGCTTGCGGGCTCAAAATTGGGCCTCTATTGTTCCATGCTCTACAAATAGCACTCAGAGTTCCACGATATACAAATTGACAAGAGGACTTACAAAATATTTCAATTTTAAGGGCCTTGTGTTGATGTAATAGTACAATTGGACTTGGGCCAGTTTATATTCGTTTCTTACAATATCAAACAGAGAAGCAGTCGGTCGGCCTGCTGATCTAAAAGTAGTTGAAACCTAAATTCGTGGATCTGCCAACTTCCACAGGTAGAAGTTTTTCAAAAATCGAGTAATACATACTAAGTATGTACTTTTACAAGGTATGGACATGATGTTTTTATGGAGCTTGTATGGATCTCGCATTTCATACTTGGCCACTTTTTCGATCGCAGGTTCTCGGTCTGGCGGGATCAAAACTGGGCCTCTATTGCTCTGTATTCTACAAATAGCACCCAGAGTCCCGCGATATATAAATTGACAGACGAACTTGAGGACTGGCTCGATCAACATTGCAGTTCTATTGTTCTATGTCTTCTAAACAACATTCAGAGGAAATGAGTAATACATACTAAAGATGTACTTCTAAAAACCATGGACATGAGATTTTATAGAGCATGTACGGATCTGTCATTCCATACTTAGCCACTATTTGGATCGCGGCTTCTCGGGCCGGTGGGTTCAAAATTGGGTCTTTATTATTTTGTTCCCTACAAATAGCACCGATATTTCCGCAATATACAAATTGACAAGCAGACTTGCCAGCTATTTGAATTTTAAGGGCCTTGTGTTGATGTGATAGCACAATTGGACTTGGGCCAGTTTATATTCATTTATTACAATATTAAACGGGGAAGCGGTCGGTCGGGCTGGTGATATAAAAGTAAGTGAAATCTGAAGTCATGAATCCGCCAACTTCCACACCTAGAAGTTTTCCGAAAAATGAGTAATACATACTAAGTATGTACTCTTATAAAGTATGGACATGAAATTTTTATAGATCATGTACGGATCCGCCATTCCATACTTAGCCACTTTTTGGATTGCAGGTTCTCGGGCTAGCGGGTTGAAAATTTGGCCTCTATTGTTTCGCGCCCTACAAATATCACCCACAATTCCGCTATATACAAATTGAAAAGTGGACCTATGGGATGGCTGGCTCAACATTTCACTTCTACTGTTCTGTGTCCTCCAAATAGCACTCAGATTTCCATGATATACAAATTGAGAGATGGACTCCAGGGCTGGCGGGTTCAAGATTGTCATTGTTTACGAATGGTAATCCTTATCAACTATCTAACATGATCTAAAAACATTATTTTCAATACTAAATTATTAATATTAAATATTGATATTGCAGAATTTAATTAGACAAGAAAGTTTGTACAATTTGGTCAGGCTAGTGATATAAAAGTTTTCCGACAAAGGAGAAATACATAGTAAACATGTACTTTTAAAGTATGGACATGAGATTTTATAGAGCATGTATGGATCCTTCATTCCATACTTAGCCACTTTTTGGATCGCGGGTTCTTGACCTGGCAGGTTCAAAATTGAGCCTCTATTGTTTTGTGTCCTACAAATAGCACCCAGACTTCCACGATATACAAATTGATAGGCGGACTGGTTGACTCAACATTTCGCTTCTATTGTCCCGTGTCCTCCAAACAACACTCAGAGTTCTGCAACATACAAATCGACAGAAGGACTCCACGACTAGAGGGCTCAAGATTGCAATTATTAACGGATGGTCATCCTATCTAACATTATCTAAAAAAAATATTTTAAAATACTAAATTATTAATATTAAATATTGATATTGTACAATTGAATTACATAAATTATCAAAGGATGTTAAATCGCTTATTTTAAAAAAATGAAGGAAACAAAAGATTTTTTTTTTTAAATTCTATCAGTGCAAGCATAACAAGAACCAATTTCAATTTTAAGGGCCTCTTGTTGATATAATAGCACAATTACACTTCGCACAATATATATTCGTTGATTTCAAATTATTCCAGGACGTTAATTTTACCAACTTCATTGATTAAACAAAATTTCCAAAACAACGACCAATTTGAATTTTAAGGGCCTCTTGTTGATATGATAGCACAATTGCACTTTGAACACTATATATTCGTTGATTTCAAATTATTCTAGGAGATTAATTTTACCAAGTTCATCGATCAAGGAAAACTACTAAAGCAAGCAACATACTACATTTGTGTCACAGATCCATAGAATTTATCATGCGGATTTGTGGGCCACCTGGCTAAAAAAATCAATTATATTGTTTTGTGTCCTCCAAACAACAGTTGGAGTTCTGCAATATACAAATTGATAGACCAAGCACACAACCAAGAACCAACTAAACTTCAAACATGCTACAAGCAAGTTCCGACAAGGTTCCATAGAGCAAGACGTATCGACCTTTGCACGAAACAATTTGATATACAAAGAAAAGACGTCGCCGCATTCGTTTTCTCTTACATCTGGTATATGTTCCTAGTAGAAAATAACCAGGGCCATGGGATATATGGGATTTGTTGCCATGCTTCCCATTTTTTGGATCGAACAATATTATGCGCATGCAATCCCAACTAGCCGAGTTCGACGAACATTCATCTGGATGTTGAAGAAATATTACAGAGACACATGAGGTATTTTTGTTTCTTGCCAAAATTTGATATATTTTAATTTTTTCCCTTTTTCAGTCGATATGCAAAATTGCATTGTCCTCATTTAAGGTGAATTTGTTGTGTATCTGAAGGTCCCGCAACATGTAGACATTGCTTGTCGTTTTCTGTAGATACGTTTCATACATCAACTCTGGAAACTTAGGAACCACATTTTGTATTAGAGGTTGCCTAACCGTACAATGCACAATTGTGTTTCCCACGGTTCGGATGACAACATTGACGCAATGTCCATATGTATATGGATATTTTTCACTGCATCACAGACAATCAATCGTATCATCACTTATCAAAGCGGAGGCAGAAACATGAGAGTTGCATTTTTCACGTACAAGTTCAAAGGGGGTCGAGTACACATTGGCTACAACTAAAACACCTTCAACCTCAGAACACGGGCATAGGAATTAATACATTGAACAATATAATACACAATTGCACCCCGCCTCCCCTTAAAAAAATAAAAAATAAATAAAACAGGCCACATAAATTTGTTGAAGGCTATTTCTATAAGCAAAGTGAGGATGATTTTGTGGATGTATACACACAACAGTTGTAGAGCTAGCTAGTTTCTTCAAATCCTGTACTATATTTGCTCGCAACTTTGTTACAAAAGTTGTATGGGTTGTCCAAAAGATCCTTTCTCTAGCATCCATTTTCTTTGTTATATTTTTGAAGAGAATAAGTGAAATCTTCCCTTTATGCAATTGTTGCTCCATTGAAGAAAACAAATTTGAATACGTATCAAACAATTGTAGCTGCAACATGGAACAGTGCAATATTTGTGTAACTTACCCAAGATACATGCACATGCAAAAGTAAAGGACAAAACTGAATATGAAAAGAGGTACCATTGCCTTGTCGTTGTCCGACTCTCCATCCTTTATATGGAGAGTGTGTTACGAGCCAAGTTTTCTCACCAGTGTGACAGTTGTGCCAATCATTCCAATTGGGTAAATATCAGTGCTCTGTGCAAGCTGGCTGATAGTCGAGTCTGGGACGAAACGATATTCTGAACAAACAGTGGAAATTTTTTCCACAATGTTTGTTTCGTTGAGCGAAATAATTCGATCACAATCACCATGTTCATATACTGTTTTGGGCAATATATTAAAATTTGTAATGGATATCCCATTACCCGACAATATCTTTTCTGCATCTTTTTGGACAAGTTGTGGAGGAATAGTCAGTGTCATTGTCATCATGGCCTCCTTGTCTATCATGTCAGCATGCATAATGGATCTACTTTTGTTTTCCTTGTCCAAGTAGGTGTTATAGATGACCATTATGTCCCCGACAAACACTTGTCCAGCTCGGCTACTGTTCAAGCCCTCTATTGATAGTACTTTGAATGTTACAGCTCTATACCTGGTGACAATTTTTGAACAGGAAAACTAGAGTGAATGCTTGTGTGCATTTTTTTTTTTTGTATTCTTCTTTCACTGGCATAAATATACAAGTACATGCATAGCTTCGATGAACTATGCAGCCAGACTTTTGCAACCACACCTCTTAGTCTGCGGAACATGCACCACGTTCGACATCTCGCTTGTACTTGTTGATACTTCTTGTGAATTGAAAACCATGTATTGCAGATGACATCAACATATCCACCATGCCATAGATGAATATATAGCGGAGGATATTTTTTTGGTAAACATATTAAGAGCAGAGTGTATGCATCGTTACCTTTGGCCTTGTCGGTTTACTGATGTCTAGGATGACTGAATGCTCATGCCCATGTCACTAGTCCAAATTTTTCTGATGCAAGCATGTGCAGATGAACATCAGGACTAAACAAGCATAAGCATTGTATATTGTCCATCAGAAGGACTAAATAACCATAGAATTGTATGCATTTGATTTTTTTAACTGGAAAAATGCTTAACAATAAACAGGGCGTGAGGGCGGGGCACCATGGCCAAGTTGTATATCGCGGACCCCTAGAAGCCAGGGGAACAATCTTGAACCTGTTAGCCCGACACCCACAATCGACAAAGTGGGTAACTACGGAATAAGTTAGAAGCATGACCATAGATGTGAAACCATTAGTTCGCCAACCAGTGCACCAAGTCAATTTTGGAAAGCACACTAAGCAGATGGATTAGAAAACAAAAGGGATAATAGAAAATGGAAAAAGTAAAAATAGGGAGGGCAGAAAGGCCCATTGTTTCCAAGCCATCGTTTTCAAGTCTAATATTATTTTTCCCCACCCGGTTTGTATATTTTATTTACCAGCACAATTGGTATACCTTTTAGAAGATTGCACCACAGAACTCTCTACTGTTGCACAAAACAATTCATCTTCCTGTCCAAGCAACCTGTTTTTTCCAACGTAGCAACGTCGAATATGCAATGGACATGAAGGCAAGTTAGTATGAAGACATACATCTAAAAGAAAGAGAAATAGGTCTATTTACCCACCAAAGAGTCCATCGTCCTCTCCATCCATTCTATTTGTTTAAATGCACCAATGCAGAGAAAACACAACGAACATGAAGTAGCTTAGTATGCAGGAAGGCATGTATTCAAGATAACTTATAATGAATACAAACATGTAAAAGAAAGAGAAACAGAGTTATTTACCCGCGAAAGAGCCCATCGTCATCTCCATCCATTCTATTTGTTTAAATGTAAAAATGCAGTGAAAACACAATGGACATGAAGCAGGTTAGTATGCAGGAAAGCATGTAATGAAGATAAGTTACCATGTAGGAAGGCACACAACATGTACATATAATAAACTAGGTGAACACATATACAAACAATAAATGAAATACAAAACAACGCAATATGAAATAATAGTACAAGCATGCACCTTTCTAAATCCTCTTCAACCGATGCAGTCAACACTCCCTCGTTTTCTCCAGCTATTTTGTTTGTTTGAATGTGGGAACGCAAAAAATACAATGAACATGAATGGAAGGCTGAAGTTGGTATGCACCGGAGAACAAACAATATGTACATATAGTAAAACAGACTCAAGGAACGGTCTAGAAGATAAGCGGAAACATGAACCTTTGTGTTTCTCCATCAATAGTTGTAAACGTGTAATTTTTTTTTCCCTACCCAAAATATATTACAAGCCACAAAATATCACGAAATTGCATGGCCGTAGCTAAACGATTTTTGGTTTTTCGTGGCAAATTATCCAGATATGCTTCCACCGATGGAAATACATGTTTTTTATCCTCTACACAGATTGTTGTGCCCACGATACAAGTTTTTGGTTTTCCGTGGCAAACTACCCAGACATGCTTCCAGACATCCAAATATAATCTTGCAGAATCTTTGTTGTACATATCATATCTGAAGCACAACACAAATTGTATCATGCGCACACCAGTCTGTGTAGAGGAGAAAGAACATGTAATGTCATATGGGCACATCTAACCATACATGGTTTATAAATGTAGCCTGCATATGCTTTATTCTAACAAAAAAATAGCGGATATTGCAATTTCACATGTAATCCTCGAACAATTTTGCATACAACTATTTTTTTTCATGCCAACACTTAAGCACCAACAAAATCTTACAACAAAATAGATATTGACCTCAGTAGACAGGGAATAACACAATTGCATGTCGACTCGTGGGTGCAGGGGATGAACACCGTAAAGCACCCCAAAAAACAATAATAATAGAAAAAAAGGAAAAAAAAATCTCCAACCATCGGCGCTGGACCCCAACCCTACAAGGCTGAATCAAACAAAAGAAAACAGTAAGCACCAAACCAACAAGAAAGCACAAACAAGCCGAACTACACCCCCAGAGCCCCAAAGCATAAACCTGAGCCAAACAAACAGAACCAACAACCCACGAACCAACGAACCAACAAGAACCACCGAGCCAGTACACAACATAGGTATCTCCAATGATTACGAAATTGCAGCCCAAGCACAAAAGGAACCAAAAACATACGACGACCATGCGACTGCAAATAAGCAAACATTCTTACTTACAAACTGCAAACAGTGAACAATAAACAAGGAATAGAAAATGAAACTATGGCATCGAAACTTACTCTGAAATGATGAAATGCAGAAGCGCAGATCGAATCGCGAACGAAACAACAACAAGCAACAACCGACAAACCAGCGAAGAAGAAGCACTCATCGAACCAGTAAACAATGTATGTAGCTTCAACGATGATGAAATTGCATTGCAAAGGTAGAAGAAGGATGAAACATACAATGGCTATTCAACTGGCGGTAGACAACAAGACTGTGCAAATTCACTGTAACATTGTATGGAAAATTTCAAGGAAAAATGTACTTCGAGAAGCGTATTTAGATAAACATTTAAGGCTATCAAGCTGACTAAGGACCTCGCGGTATGAAAACATTTAAGCTGCCAGGCTTGTTGGAGGACGTCCTGTCATGTAAACATTTAAGTTGTCATGCCTATTGAGGCATCTCGAAAAAAGTGTCAATACATTTGAATACAAATACATGCGGAAAGGACGTTATAAACTTTGAATTATCAATCACTATAAATCTTGGATATCAAAACATTTCAATATGATTAGTACAAATAAAAACTTAGGGATATATTCACCTAGCAGAAAATGCTAATACAGAAATTGTCGCTTTCCTTGTAAAGATGTTAAGGATAGCTTCTTCACAGCTATTTGTAATCCATCAGGGGTAGTTCCCTGAGAGATTCAGCCAAAAGATCCGTATGAAAATTTTGTATAAATTTTTTGTAAAGTTCTTAATTGTCGTCCTACAATATATTTTTCAATCTGGTACTAGAACTTGAGATTGTAAAGAATAGTAGAAGCTTTCTTAGCATATGTTACCTTGTAGATGGGTATGTTAATAATTTGTTGAGCTAGTGGTTTAACAGTTATTGGAATTTTCTTATCACTGGTTAAGAATCTTAGACGATGTCGGGATAGTCAGTGTTTTCAGAATCCTCTACTATGACACTAAGTTAAAACGGTGTTTTAGAAAAAAAATACACAACTTTTAAAAAAAAAAGGCCTACTAACTCATATCATCATGCACAATACCTTCATATTCCATTTCCTTCGAAATATAGCGGACTTCAGTTTCCTCCTAGTTGAGAACACGCATACGATTATTTCCACGTCAGTCTCATCATGTGCAATACCTTGATATTCCCTTCGCTTCGAAATATCGCAGACTTCAGTCTCCTACTAGTTGAGAACACGCATACGATTATTTCGACTTCAGTCTCATCCTAGTTGAGAACACGCACACGATCAAGACCAGAACCAAGCCACCCACTACGCCTAAAATTATGGGTGTTTTGTTTGAAGACTTGTCCCTGCTACTAATCAGTGGTGTTCCCTTAGTGGGTGTTTTGTTTGAAGACTTATCTGTACTACTGATCGGTATTATGGGTCAGTGGTGTTTCCTTAGTGGGTGTTTTGTTTAAAGGCTTATCTCTACTACTAATCGGTGGTGCAAGCGCAGTGGAATTAAAGAAAGGAAATATTTCATAACGAACTATGCAGCTCTGGCCCCAAAGCTTAACTCCTTTCTTTCCAGGAGAAGTCATGAAAATAAGTTGTGCAGTCCTCGGGAGATAGATATCTCGTGCACTGGACCAGACCGTAAATCTTTCAAGACAGCGAGTCTACAGTTGCACCGAAATCAGATCGTTTCATTCCATTTGCAGCTTCAGCTGACAATTGGTATACCAGCTTCTCATCAGCCGCGTCAAAGCAATCAGGGTTGGAGATATTGCCCTCAAGGTAAGTATACCCTATATCCAAGTGATGAAACTACAACTTAAGAGGCACTCAAAAGGTCAGATACTATTCCCACAAACGGCATTCCCACAAATTTGTCCAAAGTACGTCATTGGGAATTATGAACAACTGTAGCATTGACCGACTGTCATGTCTGCTCTGCATTGGAACAGCCCATATATTTGGTCTGGACTTTGGCAATTAACAGAAATGTTAAACCCAGATCCAGTCTGGGAGCGTGGAATAAACAGTACTCAAATTTTAGTAAACCATGGTTTTTTTTCTCTGATTCCATAAAACTAGCAAAGCCCCAAAGTGGTTGGTGAAGGCAGAAAGACGATGCTAAAGCTTTCTCCTTGACAGCTGAACGCATATAGAGCTGAGGAAATCTAAAAGTTAATTTCAAATCTGGTAATTCCAAAGGTTAATGAGTTAAACATGGAAATCATATGGTGGTACAGTAATTTCTTAATATGATTAGGTAAATGTTAAAAAGTAAACAGGTTAACTAATGCATTCAAAAATACAAGAAAGTTATGAAGAGTAAATGGCATTCATTGATTTGGGAGGACAACTAAGAATATGCCACCATCTTTAATTGTTAGCCATCAGATTAGAATTTTAAATTAAAAGGTGATTAATTGTGCCCATCTCCAATAAGTATAAGCCTTTTGGCATAACTAGAAATTTATAGGAAAAAACCCTAAAAACACTTGTTCAACCTAGAATAAAATACACTCTTTGATATGTTTGTTCAAATAAATTTGATTTTAATGTGTAATTAAATATAAAATTGATTTTAATGTGTAGTTAAAATAAATTTAGTTTTAATGTGTTTTTAAATATAAAATTGTTATTTTAACAATTACAAATTATAATTTTAAATTAATATAAAATTTTAAATCTATTTAAATATTCAAAATTACAATTTAAATAACAATTAAATAACACAAACTACTATTTTAACAAACATATCAAAGACTGTATTTCACCCTAGGTTGAACAAGTGTTTTTAGGGTTTCTTCCTTTAAGTCTCTAGTCAAACTTACAAAACTTCCGCATTTGGTTTAGAGATATTAAAAAAAATACATGGCTTCTAGCCATAGTTTTCTATAGCCACAGAGTCGGATTGGTGTATAACAAGTTTGGATTATGTATTTTTTTTAAATATATTTTTTGATATAGTGAATAGTAGGGATTGACATTTTGTGGTGAATTTGAATTATTGGTATGGATTTGTGGTGTGATTGTTATTTATCACTATTTTCTAGTTTTTCAGGTAAAAATTATGATTTTTGGACCATTAAAATGAGAACTAGATTTGTGTAGAAGATTTATGGGATATTGTGTTGAATGGGTTTCAAGAATCTTCAAATCAAATAGCATATGAGACCATGAGTCAAGATGAGAAGGATCGACTCATAGCAAACAAGAGGGTCGATGCAACAATATGGTAAAGAAAGTGAAGCCCACTATGTAGATATACATATGGATGATGAAATTGAAGTTAAAGATGAAAATGAGACTACCTTTGTAGCAGTGGCAAAATGTGAGGAGAATCTAGCAATGGAAGTTGTTGAAGACATGAATGAGGTTACATCAAATGTTGGATTTTATGCTAAATTAGCATTTCTTGAGAAGTGGCTTGCAAAGACCAAGTATGAAGGAGATGAAAGTGGTTATGGAAAAGTTGTCATAACTGCAATAGAAGAAGAACCATATATAAAGACAACCATTGAAGTTGTTGAGGCTATTCCGATAGTGGAAGAGGAAATGAAAGAAAATAAAGATATTTTTCATCTTACAAAGGTTGACATAAATGTTAAATCAACAGTGGTTGAAGTACAAGTAGATGTTGAAGAAGAACCAGATGAAGAAATATTGAAGAAAACGACCAAAGTAATGTTGAAGCTGAATAAGAAGAGAAGTTATGCAGAATATAAAGTTTGGAGCAAAAAGAAGAAAAGTTTGTAGAGCATAGAGAGTACAAGCTACACCAGCATGAAATAAAGAAGGTAAAACATGTTTTTTTGGTTGATCTCAAATGTTGTAAGTCTTGTTGAAGACCAGTAAGCAATCATGTTATGAGTTTTGAAAGCCTATAGAGGCAGTGTCAATTGTCAAGCTGTCATGGTCACTGTTAGATTTGTTAGTGGTCGTAATTAAGGGGCATGGTTACTGTTAGAACTGTTAGTGATCGTAATTAAGGGAAAGTGTTGGAATGTGCTAATTACTCCTGTAACTATTATTTTGTAGCTATTTTAGGAAAGTTTGGATTGCAGTTAGTCTTGCATGAATTATCTTTGTGAGTCCTATTTTTAGTAAATTTTATGTATTTAATTCTCAGTAGAGAAGCAATGAATCAATGAAGAAGTTTTAGAGCTGCAATGCTTGTGTCTTGTATTCTAGTGTTTGTGTGAGTTCATACAGCCGCAGCTGTGAGAAATTTGCCCCTTCCTCCTTCAATAGGAACTCTGTTTTTAATCTTTTAACTTCCTCCTTCAATAGGAACTCTGTTTTTAAGCTTTTAACACAGTTACTTCATGACAAAGCCTGGTTTCCCCTCAGGGAAAGGTTGTCTCTGTGGGTCTGTAACAGCAAGGCCTTAACTGTATGCTCATCTGTAAATTTTGTCCATAGTTAATATAGAATGCTTACTTATAAAAGAAAGATTGTATTTAGATTGCTCTCAAGCTGGCTACCATATAGTTGTCGGCAGCTATGCGTTGCAAATCTATCAGTTAAAAAGCAGGATAGCAGGGGAAGGTGAAGCAGCGGCAGCATCATCATCATTTAGAAAGCAGAATAGCCTGTGACCATGTGCTCACTGCAAACTGCTGAGACAGAGATGTGCCAACGACTGTATATTCGCCCTCCATTTCCCATCTGATGATCCTCACAAGTTTGCTCAGGTCAAAGACACTTCTAAAATTAAGATATATGAATAAGCAATACATAAATTATATCTACAATTAGCCTCCCGTACTCTATTTAGGAAACAACAAAGGCAGGAATCTAAGATTACAGTGGGGTTGTCTACTCTTTAGAAGCAAGTAACATGATAAAAAGAAACGTATTTCACTCCTCACGGAGCTTATATTCAATAGTCTTCGTCTCAGCTATAGTTTCGATATCAGTCATGTCATAGAGATTCCTATTACATTTCACGTCTTAGTTCCTAAACACTGATAGAATTGGACTAATAGTGCAAAGTCATAAATCAGCGTTAACTTCTGATAGAATCTTTGTACAGCAGTTAAGCGCCATCTTATCCGTAGTTAAGCAACATATTATCTGTAGCAGCCTAGCAGACGACACATTATATGTGGCAAGCACACCCGACGCAGTGTTGAGAAAAACAATATGTTCACTGATATTCAGATGAGAGCTTGCAGATATGGTTCATTACTTTTTCCAGGGAAAGGCCCTATTGAAAAAGGAGATGACAAAAATGAAACAAATCCTGTTAGATTCAAACATTCAGTTTGACAAATTCATTCAATGAACGGAGTCGAGAGGCTCTTGAATCCTTGTCCTGCCATCCATCATAAGTATTTATCATTTCAATTATAATTTTAGAAAGAGAAATAAAAAACAAATAGTGTTCCAGGATAAATTAATATTTATTATTTCAATTCTAACTCTAGAAAGAGAACCAAAATCAGAAACAAACAGTATTCCAGGGTTCAGATATTTGTTTTAGCTCTCTTAACTCCACAATTTAATTTCTATATAATAGACTTGCTTTCAAGTTTCTTTATACCTAGGGAGTTTTGAAATATCACCATATTGTTTAAATGCATGAAAGATTAGAATTGTGCCAACATAAGCAGAGGAGAATGGAGCTCGTCAGGATCACAGAGGCTCTTTCAGATCAACAGGGAGGAGGATATGCTCTATGTTTCTCGTGTTAATGTTTTTCTGGTATCTGCCAGGGTTTTATTCCAGCACATTTGTATAAGTTAAAGCTAAATATCCAGGTTTGAAAACAAATGTACCTAAATATCCAGATTTTTCCCTTTTTGAAGTCCAGAGAGCTCTCCAAAACTTTGCTTTCCAAAATCTTAACTTCTCCAGCCCACGTGTACTGTAAACATACAAAATTTAATTATTAACTTACAAAATTTAATTATTAACCATAAATATTGTAATTGAAATTTAAACTTTGTACAAATTTATGATATATTTAACTCAAGAGAGGCTAACCTTTAACCTTCCCAACTTTGATGGAAAGGTAAAAGATCTTAAATATGACTAATAACCACTTAGACTATAAAAGATCTTAAAACCGTCCAAAATTGATTAAAAAAAGTTCAGTATAGCTTACCTNTTAACTCAAGAGAGGCTAACCTTTAACCTTCCCAACTTTGATGGAAAGGTAAAAGATCTTAAATATGACTAATAACCACTTAGACTATAAAAGATCTTAAAACCGTCCAAAATTGATTAAAAAAAGTTCAGTATAGCTTACCTGGGTACCGTAGTCGAAGCAACGGCGTTAGATAGAGTCGCAGAGTTACGTGAAGGGCCTGCTATAGGAGTGTGCCCTGAAGCAGGGGATACAAAAGACGATAGGGTTGCACGAGGATCATTTTGGGCGTAAGCTTGTGAAGGGCCAGAAATAGGGGTGGACTTGGAGTTGTTCACAAAATCAGGTTTGGTGGATCTGTTGAAAGCATCAAATTAATTCTAGACATTGATGGACGAAGTGATTCTTCCGCTTGTGTACACAACAATCCAACATGGATGCATCTCAAGGCTTGTTCCCCCTTATCACTGCAAGTTTCAATTATAACTGGATCAATCATGCTCACGAGATTTCCTCCTTCGTTTAGTCCCCTTACCTTCATAATCAGAACAGATCGTCAAATTGATCAAATATATACGCGATCCATAAAATCAGCGATTAGTTTTTGTACTTGAATTGCAGAATTTAATAGATAAGCATTATGCCCAGATATTACTCTACTCATACCAAATCGAGCCCTAGTATCATAACATTCCAGATAAACTAAATGACATGGCCAGGATAACGTCCATTTGGTCAATTGACAGTTTAATGGAAACAATATCTTACCCATTCTGAAAGGATCTTCATGTCATCTTCTAGATTAAGATCAATGCTCTTTCTTCCACTTATAAGTTCCAGGAGAAGAATCCCAAAGCTATAGACATCATCTTTAACAGACAATTGCCCTTTCATAGCATGCTCTGGTGCCATGTACCCTCTGCAAATCACTTGGTCAATATGTTTGGTCATCAAAAACTAAAAGATACCTGAAAAATAAAACTATAGTCTCCTGCATCTTACAATAAAACTAGTGAAAGTATATTAATGATTTGGAAATAATGGAGAAAGCGCTAGTTGTAAGTGCCAATAATAAGCGCGGGTTGTAAGCGCTAGTTAGAAGAGTCAGTTCTTAGTTAAGAGTCAATTGTCTAGTTGTCTTTTGGTTTGCATGTAGCTGACTCAGGAGAGTCTTTTCCTATATAAACATGTAATCTGTCTTCATTGAATACGAAGAAGTGAACGTAGTCTCACCGTGTTGTCGTGTTGTTTTGCTCTCGTATATTTTATCTTGGTATCAGAACCACGAGAGTGCAATCCGAGAATTCTAGAAGTCCGCAGGTCCCTCCTCTGGTAGGGTGCCTCGGCCTTTCGCGCATAGGAAACTGGAAAGATTCCCGCAGCCGGAGTGCACGAGACGTGCGAACACATCGCAGCCAGAATACGGGTGAGGTGGTCCGAGAAGTAGGTGGTGAGTTTAAGCGGAGTGCATGCGTGGTTATTAAGTGGATACGCTCAGTTTGCATGCGTGGTTATCAAGTTTGCATGCGTGGTTATTAAGTGGATACGCTCAAGTTTGCATGCACGTTTTTTATTAAGTGGATACGAGCGTGGAGGTAGTTTGTGGAGTTTTGAAGTGTGAGTAAAATTCACATGCGTGGAGTTTTTTTTTTTTTTTTAAATCTTTATTCTTAGTGAGTGAGGTTTGGAGTATTAAGTGAAGGTGTTCACTTAAGCTTTTTAATAAAAGTGGATTTATTTTTCAAAGTGGTTTTTATAAAGTTTATTAAAAGTGACTTTTTATTAAAGTGGATTATTTTGGAGGGTATTATTTTAAAGTGAATATTTAAAAGTTTTTTTTTAAAGGAGGGAGTTATAAGTTTTTTTTTAAAAAGTGGATATTTTGGATATTAAGATGCATGCATGATATAAGCTGAGAACAGAGATAGATTGAGTCGGATCGGTGGTATCCGAAGGCAGAGCGACAAAACATTGCACATCCTTGGTGATTTTCTTGTAGAGACTAAATTGCAGCAATGACAAATCCACTGGCAGAGACCTACCTCAACGAAGCCAACAAGTTAGATGGTTCGAACTTCATTGACTGGAAATTCAAGATGCAGACGCTCATGGAGGGCTATGGTGTCTGGAGCATTGCGAATGGAACCGAACTGAAACCTGTTGCGGCTGTAGGTGCGACAACAGCGGTAGGAGGTGCGACAACAGCACAGATCCAAGACTGGGAGAAGCGCGAAAACAAGGAAAAGGTATTGTTGCGCATATCAGTTAAAGATAGCATAATTCCACATATTAGAGACGCTACAACTTCTGCTGCAACATGGACAGCTCTTAAAGCATTATATGAAACTAGCAACACAAATCGTATTTATTCCTGAAAACTAAATTGCTAGATGGATGGAAATGAATCTGTTAGTTCATTTTTGGGTCGCATTAAAGATGTGAAAGACAAGCTAGTAAATATAGGGGAAATTGTTTCCAGTACTGATCTAGTGACTATTACCTTAAACGGTATGCTAGAAGACTATCATATGTTCATAACAGGTCTTGCAGCAAGGGAGAAACCTCCTACGTTTGAAGAACTGTCAGGTATTTTGGTGCAAGAGGAAGAGAGGTGCGGGAATCTGAAGCCTCCAAGTAAAGATTTGGCATTGTGGTCAAATAATAGATCTGCGAGAGGGAGATCAGGAGTAAGAGGCAGAGGAGGCAGTTCATGGCAGAGAGGCGGTTCATGTCAGAGAGGCAGTTCATCGCAGAGAAGACAATCTCCAAATCAAGGTATGCAATATGATAGGAATGAGTTAAAGAGTTGTTTTTATTGTGGTCGACCTGGACATATGGTTAAAGACTGTCATAAGAAGAAAAATGATGAGGCTAGGAATAAACCTAGAACACATTCAGGTCATTATGCAGAAAAATCTTCAAATCAAGATCACAAATTATTTATTGCTAGTGATGATATTGATGAACCCCCGAATTTTGACTCACGGGATCTTAGGTTGTTTGTGTCTAACGCTGCTTTATCTACTGAAACGGATGATTCTGATGCCTGGTTTGTGGATTCCGGAGCATCAGTACATATGACTTGTAATAAAAATTGGTATGCTAATTTCAAAGAAACTCAGAATGGTGCCAGCATATATCTTGGAGATAACCGCGCTCATCAGATC
>SNQJ01S0012107.1:33510-59335 GCA_010110895.2 Picea sitchensis | reverse complement strand
AAAAAAAAAAAAATAGTAAGAAAAAAATCAAAAGGTATAATGTTTCTTCTTATGGGTTATATGTATATTATATATAATAAAAAAATTCATAAATGCCAAGTTATACTTGTTTTAAACTTTGGAGGAGTTTCAAAGTGTTAAAAATGACAATGTAAAACTCTAGACACAATGAATCAAACATTTTTGTAGACACCCATATAAAAGAGGATTTGTTCTATTTATCAATATAATGAGTGAGTATTACAACTTAGATTCATATATCCAGCTTATCATAATCACCCTTGACCATGGGAGTATGTTTGTTGTAGATATCATAAAAGAAGAAATTATCTTAGATGTTGAGGCCTTTGTTGAAAAGGGGTAACTCTATCAAAACACTATAAAAATCCATGGAGAGGGTCTACTTGCTTTATATGGCTCTAGAAACACGCATATTTAGCATGATTGCACCCATTGTTTATTATGTAGGCTAAGATGTCTATAATTTGGAGATTCTTAAGGTCGATAGAAACATAAGATAAAATAAATTTCTCGTCAAGACTACCAAGTACATGGACATTGATTGATCACTCTATTTCTCAAACCATGCAAAAAATCCACGACAGAGTGGATGTTAAAGCATACTCCCTATTGCATAGATCTAAGGATAATATGAATTATGTTACCATCTCTATATCTTTCTTAAGAATCCCACCTAGACATTAAAAATGTTGCTCCAAGCACAAAGGTTGTAAATGACACATTTCATTGTTCTTAGGCTTGTGATGAGGTAGAGGGGAAGAGATCTAAGGAGCATTCTCAAATATTTAACACTTAAAGTACTGTCACACTGATGTCAATATTTCTAGAAACAAGAAGGAGTGTTATAGATAAAGATATATAAAATTGGGGAAAGGGGGAAGATCAAAGGAGTAAAGAATTGATGATGCAAAAAAATCAATAAACATAATCACAATTCTCATTATTGTAATTCCAATTTTAGGTTTTGTGATGTTGAAAACGTCTATTTTGTGTAGGATCATACATAAATTTAATCAAGAACATACAAATTATTATTCATCTTAATGAAGTTTTTATATTTCAAACAAAATCATTAACATCATTTTGTGTGAAACAAAGAAAAACTATGCAGTATCTTTACAATGAGCTAGACAAAACCTATACAAGATCAATGCATTGTTGAGAGATTTACATTCAAGTATTAGTTATGTGTTTTTTTCCTTAAATATCTATTGCAATAATATGTATGTCATAAACAACATACTAAGTGGTCGAGAGGCCAACAAATGTTCTCAAATAGTAATAAAATATTAGATACTAATGTTATAACCATGTTAGATTTGTCAACATGTTATATGCTCTTAGAGAGATGGAATATGTGAATAGGAAGAAAGGGAGATGACCTCATTTCCTTGGGTCTGGTCGATGTCTATCATTTTCTCTTCGAAATTGTCATGGAACCACACATTTGTAATGAATCTTGCTAATAAGTTTCCAAAGTCATTGCAATTTACACCCATAACCCATGACTAACTATTTTGTTTTTTTGCAAATCCAAGAGAGGAGACAAAGATAACAAAGGAAATGACATTATGAAAAATGTGGTTTCTAAACACATTAATTATGGACATTAAATTCCATGCCAACTATCATATCACCAAAGATAAAAAAATGCACATAGCACATGAATTCAAGCAAGGATTTAGAAAGATAGGTGTCCATGCTTCTTTTGGAAGCTTATATTAAGTGACACTCAAAATGTTGGATATGCCAATAAAATGATATGATTATATAGGCATGACCTTTGTGATGGATTTTATGTTGTGGAAGGGTATACCATATCAAGGAATAGATGAGAGCCAACAAGAATAAAGATGATTTTAGTATTTAGATGCCAAAGACAACTAATGAGCATTGAATCATGAATCTTTCTCATGATTCACATCCATCCTCATATAATATGAAAGGTATAATGCTCATTGAGGATTCAAGAGTTGAAAGTGAGATTGATGGGTTATTGAATATGAGACCCCTCTTTTAAAATTTTATAATATTTGTTGTCTTTCATAAATGACAAGTTATTTCAAAATTTTACATTTTTTAAGAGTTGTTTTTTTTAATTACCCTTATAGGATATGTTTGAACCCCTTGTAAGGGATCGAAAGGTTTCACTTTGTATCATTGGAAGTAGGATAAAGGGCTAACGATTTGGCATTTTGTCAACAACTCTTTTCGGTGACCTCATCTTCCATCAGTGATCACCCCTCTTTATGTCAACAACCTTCGACCTTTTGGTGGCCAACAAATAATGGATGTACCTCCATGAATGTCATGAGATGAAACACTTTTGTAGAATTTAGTGGTGACATGCATTCAATTCGAACCTCTCCTAAACCAACCACAAGCCTGGACAAGCGAGTGTGAATCCCTTCCTCTATTGAACATCGAATGTATTTGGGTTTAGTTACCATGTAATCCCAACTCACTTCCATTGAATCAGGTCAAACTCCAAAAACCAAGGCAGACTCTGAAGCATTGGGCCAAAACTAGGTAAAATGGCACAGTGGAACTCCTAAAACCAAGGCGAGCGTTGGACCAAAAACATGGAAACTACCATAGTCGAACTCCAAAAACCAAGGAAAACTCCAAATGTTGATTATATATCAAACCCAAATTGGAAGTTCCTTTGTCTCATTTTTGTTTAAATAGTAAATCAATAAATCACTCAATTCATGAGGAAATTCTCCGATCAAAGAGTTGAAAAAGAGATCCAAATATGCAAAAATAGGTAGCTTCCCTAGATTTGTAGGAATAAGGCCCAAAATTTCTTATTTGAGTTATTAAGGTTGGTAAATTGATTCCATAATAAAATGTCAATGAACAACATATTAGAGAACTAATTCCCTCAGAGATTCAAAATTTCCAATTCATTCAGTGGACCAAAACTACCAAACAAAGGACCCATGAATTGGTTGTTGCTTATGTCAGTTATAGAAACATGAGGCACCAACCCTATCTTGGAAGGAAAAGTGCCAGAAAAAAGGTTCATAAGGAGTGATATTCATTCACATCTTTCACAACATTGCAATCCATAATTTTGTGGACAACATATCTCTCACACAATGTATTCAACCCTTCTCGCTAAGGGAGCATATCACCCATAAATTGATTGAAGGAAGTAAACCTTTTGTTGAAAAAATGAGATTGCATCTTAAAAAAATTCTTAGTACATTAAAACTTTTAAGAAAAAGACAATAACAATACCTTTTTTCAATCTTAATTTTAGATCATGAATCCTGGGCTATCTTATTGTGTTGGTCCTAGGCCAACTCTGGAATGGTTTTGTAGAGTTTTTCCTTTACGGTATTAGTTCTAATTGCTTCAGTTTACCATTTTCAAAGTTTGTATTGTGTGGGTCATATTGGATTGGTAACTTGGTTAACAACATGTTTTATTGTGTTGGTCGTGGTCTTACCTTTATATGGGTTGCTCCTTTCAGGAGGAGCAATAAATTATTTCCTATCCTTCTTTATAGAGAAAAACATGGGCATGTATTTTAGGGCTATAATATAGGAATTTTGAAGACTATTTTGATTTTAAATTTTGAGTCGAGAAAAGTCCAGGGCTTGATGTAAATGTCATACTTATTAGCATAGTTACCAAGTTTGAATTTGAATTCAGATTCAAATTTGATATGATATGAAAAAAAATATTGAGTGAAAAATTTTCAATTAAAAAAAAAATTACCAGTATACTTCGCTAAAATTCACTAGTATTTATTAAGGAGTTTTATTTTTTTACACTCTAAATATATTTGAACTGTTATAAACATAGAAGAGTAAACTCAATATTAGAAATTCGTTGAAATGCTATAAACACAAAAGAGTAAACTTAATATCAGTAATGTAAAGTATTGACATAAAAATCATTTCTAGTTACTCAACTAAGACATCATTGGTATAACTTTATTAATGGCATCCATAATATTGAGTTGTTCTATATTTTCTAAGTTGGGTGTTTGAATAATAGGAGGGTACTTGTAGGATAGTGGTCGGGTGCCCCAACTAGAAAGAACATGAACAAGTCTCATTGGAAGGGAGTTCAGTATGCTTCTAGTCAATGGGTGAGATGAGGTAACATGGGAAGGCACAAAGTCAGAGGGGGGATTAGGAGGAGGATGAACATGTGGGAGATAGGGTAATGGTGGCCCATGAGTTGAGAGAATTATCACTTGGTCAAGACATGAGGTGGGGAGGGATTCAAAATGATGAGGAAGGATAGGGAAATCGGTGGGAGAAAAGGACAACGTCAATGCAAAGGAATTGGACAATTCAGTGAACTAAATTAAACTATATAGTTTGGCCACCTTACCAAATTTTTGAATTTATGGATTAATCATTTTAATTTGGTCAAACTTGGTAACTATACTTATTAATAGGAATCTACATTTATATGATGCTTAGTTTTGGATCATTGTTTACACTTTCATTTTGGTGTTGGGTTTTCCATGAAAGTTTTCAAATCATTTTTACTTAATTTTTAATTTTGATTTAAAAAAAATTCAATTATTTAGTACACATTCCAAATCACCTTGGTTGTAAGGATTCAACAATGTAACTAAAAAACAACATTGAAATGTAAAATCCCATTGAAATAAATTCATTAATCTATGTTATTAGATCTTTATTTTTATAGAACTTAGTGAAGCTAGGTGCTTTATATGGAGGTGTAATGTAAAACTATATTACTAGAGACCATAAACAAATTTGAAAGGGATACAACAAGAGAAATTGAAATTCTCAAGTTTCAAACAAGTAAATGATATAACAACTACATTAGGCACATGAGAAGCACATATATGAAATAATTCCTCAATTTCCCATTATCTTATTTCATGTAGTTTACGATGATAAGTAGATAGATTACATGAGAAGCACATAGATGCATGCCAGTCTACCCTGCCCTCTGATCCCCTAGAAGTTGAACCACTTATGTCATTGAATTCCCTCATTGGTCTTTCTACTCCAAAAACCCTCAATTTAATTGGCTACAATAAGCATAGGAAAGTCATCATCCTAATTGGTAGTGACATCACCCACAATTTTATTCATCGCCACATTACCCAAGAGACCATGTGTTATATCTATGCCATCAACAATTTTCAAATCATGATTTCGAATGGTGGTTCCATGAAATGTGGGGGGAGTTGTGAAAATATGTTCTTGCAAATTGGTCATCACCAATTGAAAGCTCATATGTTTGTTATTGAGATGGGTGGTTGTGACATTGTCATCGGTGTTGAATGGTTGCACAAACTCATCCCCATCACCATGGATTTAAAAGATTTAACCATGCGCTTCCAACAGAATGGACAACAATATCAATTTTAGGGCATCACGACAGGCTCCCCTAAGATCATCAGTTCCCATTGAATAGAGAAAATACTAAAAAAATGTCACTTTGGAATTATTGCACAACTCCATGACATTCAAGCAATTTAGACCCCCTCACCTACTATCCATCCTGACATACAATCTCTTATCTCCAAACACCACTTTGTTTTTGACACCCCAAAAGGAATTCCCCTTTCTTGCAACACCCATGACCATTCCAGTCCCCTTGTCCCTGGCAGTCTTCTTCCCAATGTTCGTCCTTGCCATCACCCATTTTCCCAAAAGAATGAAATTGAGAAAAAAAATTAGGAATTGCTAACAGTGGGTGTTATCCGTCCTAGTACTAACCTTTATTCTTCTCCTATCATCACGAGACTCAAGAAAGAAGTTGCATGGCACATGTGTCCTTATTTTAGAGCCTTCAAGAAAATTACCATCAAAGATAAATTCCCCATTCCTATCCTTGATGACCTTTTGGATGAGTTGAGTGGTACTCAATTTTTTACCAAACTTTATCTATGATTTGACTACCACCATATATGTATGAAAGAGGTCGATATTCCCAAAACTTCTTTTTGAACTCGTGAGGGCCATTATGAGTTCTTGGTCATTCCCTTCGGCCTACATAATGCACCCTCCACCTTTAAATCTACCCATTGTTGTCCCCTTCACCAGATATCAGTTTTCTTTGATGATATCCTCATCTATAGTAAAAATTGGCAAGCCCATCTAGCCCAAGTTGATCAATTCTTACACTTGTTGTCTCAACAAAAACTCTTCCTCAAAGAGTCTAAATGTCCTTTTGGAGCTCCTGAAGTATAATACCCAGGCCATATTGTTGGCAAGGATGGTGTCCATGTGGATCCTCAGAAAATTGCAGCGATGAAGGATTGCCCTTATCCTAAAGCTCTTGAATGTTTGTGAGGTTTCCTAGGTTTAACGGGATATTATCTCAAGTTTGTTCTGAATTATGGAAACATTGCAACTCACCTCACTTATCTCCTTAAAAATAATGATTTTAGTTGGACTCCAGCAGTGAATCAATCCTTCCAAGCCTTGCAAGAAGCTACATGCATGACTCTTGTTATGGAACTGCCCGACTTCACCAAGAATTTTGTATTGGAATGTGATGCTTCATGGAAAGGAATTGGGGCAATCCTCATGCAATATGGTAGGCCTTTGGATTTCAGTAGTAAACAACTCTGTCAATGACATTTGGGAAAATACACTTATGAAAAGGAAATGTTGGCTATTCTGCATGAAGTGGATCTCTAGCATCCTTATTTGTTGGGGAAACACTTCCAAATTAAAACTGATCATCGTAGCCTCAAGTGTTTTTTGGAACAAATAATTTCATCCCCTAAGCAACAGAAATGGGTGACCAAGATGTTTGGTTATGATTATGAAATCATCTACAAGAAGGGAAAAGAAAATGTGGTTCTTGATGCTCTTTCAAGAAAATATGAAGAAGAAGGGTCCATATTTTCCCTCTCTTTCATTATAGCCAATTGATTACAAGAAATTCACCAGGAATGGATCCAAGGGCCCAAACTTTCTCGGTTGATCCAACAATTTCAACAAGATACTCATGCCTCTCTGGGATACTCTTGGCATAATGAGGAGCTTCGCTATAAAGGTTTCATGTATTTAAGAAAACAATCTTACCTTAAATACATTGTGCTCTATGAACTTCATGCTTCACCAATAGTTGGGTATTCAGGATTTCACAAAACATATGAACACATCAAGTGTTATTTTTTTGGAAAGGCATGAAACAGGAAATCCACACCTTTATGGCCAAATGCGATACTTGTCAACATAGTAAGGGAGAAACCATCAGAAATCGAAGCACACTCCAACCTCTCCTTATTCCACCTCCTATATGGATGGATATTTCTATGGAATTCAATGTTGGATTACCCAAATCGGAAAATAAATCAGTCATCATGGTTTCCACTGATCGCCTTTCCAAATATGCGAACTTTTGTGCTCTCCAACACCCATTCATGCATCCATAGTGGCTCAAATTTTCATGTATAATTGTGAGTATACTTTGTCAATTCGCTAGTATTTATTGAGTTGTGGTTTTTTACACTCTAAATATATTTGAAATGTTATAAACAGAAAAGAGTAAACTCAATATTAGTAATGTTGAAATTCTATAAACAAAGAAGAGTAAACTCAATATCAGTAATGTAAAGTATTGACATAAAATTCATTTCTTATAAGTCAACTAAGACATCATTGGTATAACTTTCTTAATGGCATCCATAATATTGAGTTTCTCTATATTTTCTAAGCTAGGTGTCTGAATAATAGGAGGATACTTGCAGGATAGTGGTGGGGTGTTCCAACTAGAAAGAGCACAAACAAGGTCCATTAGAAGGGATTTCGTTATGGTTCTAGTCAATGGGTGAGATGAGGTAACATGGGAAGGCACAACGTCACAAGGGGGATTAGGAAGAGGATGAACATGTGGAAGATAAGGTAATGGTGGTCCATGAGTTGAAAGCACCATCACTTGGTTAAGACATGAGGTGGGGAGGGTATCAAAATGATGAGGAAGGATAGGGAAATCAATAAGAGAGAAGGACAACGTCAATGAAAAGGAATTGGACAATTCAGGGAACTAAATTAAACTGTATAATATGCCCACCTAACCAAATATTTGAATTTCTGGATTAATCAGCCTAATTTGGTCAAATTTGGTAACTATACTTTTTAGTAGGCATTTACATTTATATGGTTCTTAGTTTTGGATCATTGTTTGCACTTTCATTTTGGTTTTTGGTTTTCCATGAATGTTTTCAAATCATTTTTACTTAATTTTTAATTATGATTTAAAATTTATTCAATTATTTAATACACTTTCCAAATCACCTTGGTTGTATGGATTCAACAATGAATTGTAAAATCCCATTGAAATAAACTCATTAATCTATGTTATTAGATCTTTCTTTTTATAGAACTTAGTGAAGATAGGTGCTTTATATGGGAGGTGTAATGTAAAACTATATTACTAGAGACTGTAAACAAATTCGAAAGACAACAAGGGAAATTGAAAATCTCAAGTTTCAAACAAGTAAATGATATAACACCTATAGTAGGAACACGAGAAGCTCATATATGCAAGAAGTCCTCAATTTCCCATTATATTCTTTCATATAGTTTACGATCATAAGTAGATATATTACATGAGAATCACATAGATGCATGTCAGTCTACCCCTCCCTCTGACCCACCAGAAGTTGAACCACTTATCTCATTGAATGCCCTCATTGGTATTTATACTCCCAAAACCCTCAAGTTAATTGGCTACAATAAGCATATAAAAGTCATCATCCTAATCGAGAGTGGCATCACCCACAATTGAAATATCATAAGTTTTTATTGACATGGGAAATTATCACATTTTCTTCAGTGTTGAATGGTTGAACACACTCAACCTCATCACCATGGATTTAAAGGATTTAACCATGCACTTCCAACAGGATGGACAACCGTATCATTTCTAGGGCATCACGGTAGGCTCCCTTGAGATCATTAATTCCTACTGAATGGAGAAACTACTCAAAAAGGGTCACTTTGGCATTATTGCACAACTCCATGTCATTCAAGCAATTGAGATCCCCTCCCCTACTGTTCATCCTGACATACAATTTATTATCTCCAAACATCACTTTTTTTTTGACACTCCACAAGGAATTCCCCCTTCCTGTGACACCCATGACCATTCCAGTCCCCTCGTCCCTCGCAGTATTCCTCCCAATGTTCGTCCTTATCATCACCCATTTTCCCAAAAGAATGAAATTGAGAAAATTGTTTATGAATTGCTAACAACGGGTGTTATTTGTCCTAGTACTAGCCCTTATTCTTCTCTTGTCATCATGGTACTCAAGAAAGAAAGCACATGGTACATGTGTCATTATTTTAGAGCCCTCAAGAAAATTACCGTCAAAGATAAATTCTCCATTCCTATCATTGATGACCTTTTGGATGATTTGAGTGGTGCTCATTTCTTTACCAAACTTTATCTATGATATGGCTACCACCAGATATGTATGAAAGAGGCCGATATTCCAAAAATCTCTTTTCAAACTCACGAGGTCCATTATGAGTTCTTAGTTGCCCTTCGACCTACGTAATGCACCCTCCAACTTTCAAAGTATCATGAATCATATCTTCTACCCCTTCCTTCGTCATTTTTTCTTAGTTTTCATTGATGATATCTTCATCTATAGTAAAACTTGGCAAGCCCATCTGGCCCATGTGGATCAAGTCTTATAGTTATTGTCTTAACACAAACTCTTCCTTAAACACTCTAATTGTACTTTTGGAGCTCCTGAAGTCCCATACATGGGCCATATTGTTGGCAAGGATAATTTCCATGTGGATCCTTAGAAAATTGCAACTATGAAGGATTGGCCCCATCCTAAAACTCTTAAAATTTTATGAGGTTTCCTAGGTTTAACGGTATATTATCGTAAGTTTGTTAAAAATTATGGATAAATTGCAGCTCACCTCACTACTATCCTTAAAAAGAATGCTTTCATCTGGACTCCTGTAACAGATCAATCCTTCTGAGCCTTGAAAGAAGCTATGTGCATGACTCCTAATCTAGAACTACACAAATTCACTAAGACTTTTGTATGTGAATGTGATGCTTCATGAAAAGGAATTGTGGCAGTCCTCATGCAATATGGAAGACGTTTAACTTTCACTACTAAACAACTCTCTGAGTGACATTTGGGAAAATCCACCTATGAAAAGGAAATGTTGGTTATTCTTCATGTAGTGGATCTCTAGCATCCTTATTTGTTGGGGAAATGCTTCCAAATTAAAGCTAATCATCATAGCCTCAAATAGTTTTTGGAACAAATAATTTCATCCCTTGAGCAACAAAAATGGGTGACCAAGATGCTCGATTATGATTATGAAACAATTTACAAGAAGGGAAAATAAAATGTGGTTGTTGATGATCTTTCAAGGAAATATGAAGAAGAAGGGTCCCTCTTTTCCCTCTCTTTCATTATAGTCAATTGGTTACAAGCAGTTTTCCAAGAATGGTTCCAAGGTCCAAAAATTTCTCGGTTAATCCAACAATTGAAAAAAGACCCTCAGGCCTCTCTAGGATACTCTTGGCACACTAAGGAGCTTCACTATAAAGGTTGCATGTATTTAAGCAAATAGTCTCACCTTAAATCCACTGTGCTCTCTGAAATTCATGCTTCACCAACAACTGGGCATTCAAGATTTCACACAACATATGAACGGGTCAAGTGTTTTTTTTTGGGAACGCATGAAATAAGACATCCACACCTTTATGGTTGAATGTGATACTTGTCAACACAATAAGGAGAAAAACATAAAAAAATCTAGGTGCACTCCAACCTCTCCCTATTCCACCTTCTATATGGATGGATATTTCTATGGAATTCATTATTGGATTACCCAATTCGGGAAATAAATCAGTCATCATAGTTGTTTTTGATCTCCTTTCCAAATATGCTCACTTCTATGCCCTCCAACGCCCATTCACCGCATCCATAGTGGCTCAAAATTTCATGGATAATATCTTCAAACTCCATGGCATGTCAAACTCACTATGATTCAACTTTCACTAGGTGCAACTTTTGACAATAATTATTTAAGATTTAGGGAACCCAATTGCATCTCATCATGGGCTATCATCCCTAGACTGGCGGTCAAAATGAAGTTGTCAACAAGTGTTTGGAAACATATTTGAGGTGTTTCACATCTGGTAGACAAACTCAATTGAATCAATGGTTTCCACTAGATGAATGGTGGTACAACACATCTTACCATGCTGCCACTCGCATGACTCCCTTTGAAGCATTCTACAGTCAAAAGCCACCTTATATCCTCTCCTACCTACTAGGTGTATCCAAGGTCCAGGATGTCAATGACACACTTATAGTCCAAGATTTCATTCTTCGTACCCTCAAAGAAAATGTGTTCATGTCTCATAATCGCATGAAACAACAAGCATATTAGTGTCATTCTGAATGTCAATTTGTTGAAGAGGACGAGGTGTTTCTTCGTCTGCAGCCTTATAATAAAACTCCACTCAAATTTGAGCACTGTCGAAAACTTTCTCCCAAGTTTTATGGCCCTTATACGATTCTCAAGCACGTGGGGCTCATGGACTACAAGTTAGCTCTCCCAAGTCACTCTAAGCTCCATATTCTTTTTCATGTTTCTTGCTTAAAGAAAGTTATTGGAACCAAGTGCCAAACTCAAACTAGTCTCCCTAAATTGGATGAAGAAGGATCCATTTGGTTGTAGCCCCAAGTAGTCTTGGGCCACAATGAGCATCATATTTTTCAACACACCATCAAGGAAGTTTTAGTTCAGTGGAAGGATATTCCACCACAAGATTCCACATGGGAACCGACTACCATTCTACAATAGTTTCACCATCTCACACCTTGAGGACAAGACTATTTTTCAAAGGGGGGAAATGTTGGGGACCTAAAATCCCTAAGCCCTCAAGTAGGTAGAATAATATGTTTTCCATGTAATAAAGGTAAAAATTAGTAAATAAGGCCCAGGTAATAATGTGAACACCTCTAATGTAAGAAGACTTAATAGAAGCTTCCCCTTCTAGAAACATCTTCCTCTATAATGTTCTCTAGAAGATAGAAATAGTATAAATAGGAGTAGAAAACATGGGAAAGTTTTTTCTTGAGAATTATTTTTCAATTGAGCTCTTCTCTACTAGAGGTTTCCCCCTTGAGGAGGTGAGTGAACTTGGATTTCTATAAATAAAGGTATAATTTCTGGTGTTATTTCTCTCTATATTTTATTTCTTCTGATGGTATTCATCATAATAATTATGTTTTTTCTCTGCATAATACGTATGGTACCTTACAGAGCAAGTGTGGTGTTTAAAATCCCTGAAGGAGGATTGCATCCTCATGCATTTAAATTTGAATTTTAATGTACAAACAATGAAGTGAAATATGAAACAATGGTCCAAGGGTTGACACTTGCTCACTAGATGGAAATCATTGACCTTGTAGTAATGGGAGACTCTGAGCTCGTGGTTAATCACGTCTGGAAAAAGGTATAATATCAAGAAGGAAAGATTGAAATATTACGTAGGAAGGAGCTCATTCAAACATTCAATTATTTTAACATAGTATTTATACCAAGAGAAAGAAACCAGAAGGTCGATTTACTTATAGTTTCAGCCTCGCTGTTCAATTTATATTCATCCTTAGTCCATGATTTGTTTATGGTCAAGATAATTTTTCATCCTTTGGTACCAGATAATCAAGACTTTTGGAAAGTTTTTGAAAATGAAGAACATATTTCTAAATTCCTTATGGAAGCAAAAATAATGGACCAATGCCTCAAAAAAATCTAGGTATTATGATAAGCCAAAATTCCTAGATCATAGAAAGGATTTGTATTTAAAAGGTCCAATCCTTTTGGAATCTCTTTTTACCATAGATGATCATGTATGCAAGGCTAAACCAAGTTAATAACCTTCACTTAGGAAGGTCCAAGATACCTAGAAAGTTAATATTGTAACCCAAGAAATGTCAATGTTTTTAAATTTGGGTAATACTTGTATTAAGGATGAGGTTGAACAATACATTAAGATTTTCAAAGAATTTCAAGATATTTTTTCATGGATGTATGATGATCTTAAATAATATGACAAAAGCATCATTCAACATGTCATAACACTAAAGGAGGGAATCAAGCCAATTAGACAAAAGCCAAGGGTTATTAACCCTAAATTGAATCCTCTCGTCAAATTAGAGCTTGAAAAGATGGAAAATGATAAGATTATTTTTTTTCAGATCTATCTTGGAAGATCTCTCAAGGTTTTCTCTTTAGTATCCACCCTTTATATTCATTGCAAAACCATAAAAACAATACTTCAATATTTCATCCAAAGAGGAGAACCACCTCTCTAAAAACGTAGGGGGATTCATATCCTCGTGAAGTTGACCTTAAGACCGTAAAATAGTATTTTAGATCAACATACCTCAATCTCTTTTTTTCCTAGAGTTTTGGCATTCATATCTTCTCTATAGTCATTAACTAAGGATCCCCTTAGTAGAGTTGTTGTGTAACATCCCTCCAATTTAAATATTTGAATAATCTTAAGTGATTGTGAATATTGAGTTATGACTGTGGGAAAAACTCTTATTAACATTTTGATCATCATAGTTAATTGATGGTGAAAAAAATATTTATGTAAATATTATTTTTAATTTTATTTTATTTAAAAAATTACTTGAGATAAATTGATGAGAGAACCCAGCTATGATAAGAGAAATACTTTATTCCAGAGAAAAAATGAAAAGAGGATAGAAACCACCAAGGTAAAAGTGATTGTTGTCCATGAGGACAAGTGTGAACCTACCCCCAAGAGTGTGGGAGGTTAGGAAATAAGCTAGCAATAATTTAGGTCAAGACTCCCAAGAGTTAGGAACAAGTCTAACTAGAAAAAGAAAGTAACATACCTAGGCAATCTATTGTGATTATCATCTTGGTAAAAAAAGGGAGAAGGAAGCAAAACAAGTATGGGGTAAATATGATGTAGTTGAGTACTTGTGCAGATTTAGAGCTTGGTGGTTCTGAGAATGAACCAAGTTATAGAAATTACCTGGAGAAGGTTCTTGACATTTTTATTTTCCTATGGAATAAAGTATTTGGCTCGGGGGAGACAAGAGCTAGCAGTTTGTGGCTGCTCTCGTCTATGGTTTAGTGAAAATTTTAAAGTCTCCAAAGTTGATCGATTTGGATGGAAAAAATGATGGGTGTAGATAGTGATGAAATTTGAAGAGTTGGTAAAAGTAGTTTTACTTTCCTTTAAAAGGGATAAACTAATTACTCATTTAAAAATAAAAACGTGATCTTTTTATGGGGTATGTGTATATTATATATAAAAAATTCATAAATTTCAAGTTATACTTGTTTGAAACTTTGGAGGAGTTTCAAAGTGTTAAAAATGACAATGTAAGACTCTAGACACAATGTGAGAATCAAACATTTTTGTAGACACCCATATAAAAGAGGATTTCTTCTATGCATCAATATAATGAGTGAGTATTACACCTCAAATTCATATATCGAGCATATCATAATCACCCTTGACCATGAGAGTATGTTTGTCGTAGGTATCATAAAAGAAGAAATTATCTTAGACGTTGAGGCCTTTGTTGAAAAGGGGTAACTCTATCAAAACACTATAAAAAGCCATGGAGAGAGTCTAATTGTTTTATAGGGCTCTAGGAACATGCATATTTAGCATGATTGCACCCGTTGCTTATTACGTGGGCTAAGTTGACTATAATTTGGAGATTCTTAAGGTCGAGAGAAACATAAAGCTAAAAAAAATATTCTCATCAAGACCACCAAGTACGTGGTTCTTATTGAGGACATTGATTGATCAATATATTTCTCAAACCATGCAAAAAATGCTTGATAGAGTGGATGTTAGAGAATAATTCCTATTGCATATATCTAAGGATAACATGAAGTATGTTACCATCTCTGTTTCTTACTTAAGAATCTCACCTATGCATTAAAAATGTTGCTCCAAGAACAAAGGTTGTAAATGATACATTTCATTGTTGTTAGGCTTGTGATGAGGTAGAGGGAAAGAGATCTAAGGAGAATTCTCAAATATTTGGCGCTTAAAGTTTTGTCACACTAATGTCAATGTTTCTAGAAACAAGAAGTAGTGTTATAAATAAAGATACATAAAATTGGGGAAAGGGGGATGATAAAGGAGTAAAGAATTGATTATGCAGAAAATTGAATGAACATAATCACAATTCTCATTGTTGTAATTCCAATTTTAGGTTTTGTGCTGTTGACAAGGCCTATTTTGCGTAGCATCATACATAAAGTTAATTAAGAACATACAATTTTTTATTGATATTAATGAAGCTTTTATCTCCCAAACAAAATCATTAACCTAATTTTGTGTGAAACAAAGAAAAACTATGCATTATCTTTACAATGAGTTGGACAAAACCTATACAAGATCAATTAATTGTTGAGAGATTTACATTCAAATATTAATTATGTTTTTTTTTTTTTCCTTAATTATATATTTCTATAATATGGATGTCATGAACAACATACTAAGTGGTCGAGAGGCCAACAAATGTTCTCAAATAATAATAAAATATTAGATATTAATTCTATAACCATCTTATATTTGTCAACATGTTAGATGCTCTTAGAGAGATGAAATATGTGAACAGGAAGAAAGGGACATAACTTCATTTCCTTGGGTTCGATTGTTGTCTATCATTTTCTCTTCAAAATTGTCATGGAACCACACATTTGTAGTGAAGCTTGGTAATAAGTTTCTAATGCCATTTCAATTTACACCCATAACCCATGACTAATTGTTTTGTTTTTTTCCAAATCCAAGAGAGGAGGAAAATATAACAAAGGAAATGACTTTATGGCAAGTGTGGGTTCTGAACACATTAAGTATGGACATTAAATTCCATGTCAATTATTATATCGACAAGGATAAAAAAATGCACATAACACATGAATTCAAGCAAGGATTTAGAAAGATAGGTTTCCACGCTTCTTTTGGAAGCTTCTATTAAGTGATACTCGAAATGTTGGATATGCCAATACAATGATATGATTATACATCCATGACCTTTGTGATGGATTTTATGTTGTGGAAGTGTACACCATATCAAGGAATATATGAGAGCCAACAATAATAAAGATGATTTTAGTATTTAGATGCCAAAGACAAGTAATGGGCATTGAATCATGAGTCTTTCTTGTGATTCACATCCATCCTCATATAATATAAAAGGTATAATGCTCACTGAGAATTCAATATTTGGAAGTGATATTAATGGGTTATTGAATATGAGGCCCTTCTTTTACAATTTTGTAATATTTGTTGTCTTTCACAAATGACAAGTGATTTCAAAAATTTACATTTTCTTGAAGGGTGGCTTTTTAATTACCCTTCTAGGATAGGTTTGGACCCCTTGGAAGAGATGGGAAGGGTTCATTTTTTATAATTGTAACTTAGGATAAAGGGATAATGATTTGTCCCTTTGCCAACAACTATTTCCAGTGAACTCAGCATCAGTGATCACCCTGTTGAACCCCTTTTTTTGCTTCCCCTTTATTTTTATTTTCTCGTTTCTTTTCTTACCTCTTCTATTTCCCTTGTGTATTTTCTCTTCCCCAATCTCTCATGTTCCCCCTCTTTTTCCCTTTCTTTGTTGTAACACAATTACCACACTTAGTCATTTTTCACTATGTTTGCGCACTTGCGGACACGCATACTTGTATTATGCTCTCTTTACCTCTATGCTAGTATTCCCAACACTATGTTTGTTTTTGCATCACATATTTTTGGACTTCGGATTCGCGGACCTACATGTTACACTTCCCCTCATCCATTAGTCCGTCTGATATATCCCAACACTTAGTAATTTCATCCATTCAAACTTTCGGACATCCAGACCCACGCTTCCATTCTGATTGTTCACTTAGAATCTCCATCGTTACATGTCCCTCCCTTCACATCTCTCGAGATCACGTCTCTCGAGGTCATATTTAATTCTATATAGAGGTCACAAGAGATCGGTTGTCTTTACCGGGATGCCCCCTAATGGTCTTGGAAGACTCAAAAGGTGATCCCATATAGAAATCTAGAGAGGATCCATGGGCTAGTTAAAAATGTTTCTTGAAATGGATCCACATGAGAAGGTTTGTCATCATACCACCCTCATTGACACTATGTATTGGATTAACTCAGTATCGGGTCTAGGATTTTCCACATCCCAAGGTCTAAGACTTTTAGAATTCTAATCTTTAAGATTGGAAATATTTGTTTTTAAATATGGGTTGTTTGTATGGCTTTCCATAAACATTCCCTCTTAGTGGCAATTATGTTGAGGGGGATAGATTCCTAATAATCAACAGTAGGGATTAAACCCAAGATAGAGTCCCAATTAGACTCTTTCGTATTTGGTATGGAATAATCCTCCAATATATGGTTCAATAACTATTCAATGGGATTTATGAATCAATGAAAAGTGGTTTTCTATTCTTTTTATGTTTTATGATTTATATAATTAATGCTAGAAATAAAACTAATCTAGAGAGTTTGAAGAAGTATCTTACGAAAGGATAACCCTCAAGTACAGTAAATGAAATTAACCCACAACTTTTAATTCTCTAAGAACTAATTCTATTGAGAAGTATTACTGCAAGATAACCTTCAAGAAACATAAAATGCAGAAAGAGGAAAATTATTCTCCCAATAGATAACTCTTGGAAACAATGGATGGAGATAAACCCATAACTTTGTATTTCTAAGAAATAATTCTACAGAAAGATATAGCTGCAAGAATACTCCCAAAAATCACACAATCGTTTTCCATTTGATCCATTATCAATTACATAAATAATTCGACAATAATCAATGTATTAAATGACAAAACAAAGATTACAAGAAAGTAATAAAATATGCAAAGAACATCTAAGATATGTGTTGAAAATAATCTAAGAGGTATTCACTTAATCACACAAGAGAACGTGATAGACTAGAGACTCTTATTAAACATGTGAGACATCAAACCAATAGTAGAATCCAAAGGTGTTTTTGAACTAAGCTTGAAATAATTCGAAGCTACAATCCTTTCCAAATAGCCTCGTGGCCCAAATTCCCCTTCTAAAAGGTTGACTCTCTTATTATAAAATCAAACTAATCTAATTATGAAATAAAACAAAACGCAATCATGAAAAAACCCATGTGCTAAATCTCTAGTGAACTAAAAGTTTCAACTCATGCATGCCCAACATTCTATTTTATTTATTGCTTTAAATAAAGTGTCGCACAAGTTATGATGTCAAAACGCATGTCACTTATTTTAGTAATTCTAAGACAAGGGGTCACATGCATGAATTTCTTGATTTGATTTTTCCATTTTGGAAAAAATAGACTCCAGCTAAATTGTATTATGTATGTAGTTTTAAAACATATTTTTCTTTTGACAAAACATTCTTTGGTAAATGCCTAATATTACCACATTTAAAACATTCACTTTTATATTCTTTCCTTTTTCCATGCTTGTACTTAGGACTATATGTAAGTGTTTCATCCTAAATAACCAAGATTATATGTAAGTAATGATTTGGTTACAGATGTTTATGGAGGAATTGGGGAAGAAGCAGGAGAATAGTAGGTTGTATTGTGACAGTGAGAGTGTCATTCATCTTGCAAGGAAATCATCCTTCCATTCAAAGATTAAGCATATACAGCTGAGGTACCATTTCATAGGATCCTTCTTGGAAGATGGAAATTTGAAGTTGGAAAATATACACACTAGCCAGAATCCTACAGACATGTTAACTAAGGGAGTAACCAGGGAGAAACTGAGTTCCTGCTGAGTTTCAGTTGATCTTCAAGCATGAAGGTGAAGATGAGAAATTTTTCAGGTCCAAGAAGGATCATAGTCCATCATATACAACAACGGTGGAGTTGTTGAGATCAGTCTCCAAGTGGGATATTATTGGTTGTGGAGCCTGATTATCTTCCTGATTCAGAGGTCTTTGTTTTCAGCCATGTTTATACCCCATGAAGACTTTACACCCAGGAAGAATGTACAATCCTCCATGCAGTGGAGTGCAGGGGGGGCTTACCCCCCCTGCGAGATCTGGGGGAAAGCAGGCCCCCAGTGGGGGTTTGGGGGTGAAGCCCTTGAAAGAAAATTTTCCTTGTAAATGTATATTATAATTTCATAGTAAATATGGACCATTCATTATAAGGTCGCAGATATTACCGTAGAAGTTATCTTAGGGTTTGTTTCCCTAGAAGGCAACCCTCTTTTATGAGGGAAATGCATTGCAATTATGTATCATTGTGAATATAGTATTTTGAGTAAGGAGACTGTGAGAGAAAGAAGAGGAGGTTACAACAGGTGTGATGTAAGTTGTATCCCTTCATTTGTTGGATAATAATAAAGGAAGTACCTGGAAATTTCTCTGGTGCACATAGCCCCAACTGGGTGAACCACATATATATGTGTCTCTATTGTATTGTGTATCTTATGTGTTTTATTTCCACATTTGTTTTATTTTATTGCTCCGCAATCCTGTTTTTATAACACTATCCTCTGACCCTACATAGAAAAAACTTGATGGGATTCAGTCCCGAGGTAAGTAGGTAGGTCATTTGCATCTTTGCATTGCATTGTATCATAGTTGCATATTCATGTCATGATAGTGTAGTTGCATTTGCTTGGGTTTGCATATATATGCTTGACTTACATATTGTTTCACTTGCATCATTTCATGTTGTTGTGATACATTCATGTGATTGCATTCTCATATTGATATGTTAGAACAAAAAATGTCATAAAAAAATTTATTTTCAAAGTTTTCTTAAGATTTTATTGTTGAATTTTTTTTGTATGAATAAAGGGGTGTGGTAAACCACCCCTATGATTTTAACATTTTTCTTGAGTGTGTGTAGGCATAGGTCATACCAAGAGATCTTGAGGTTCTCATGTGATCTATGGTGAGCATATGTCCCCTTGTAGGAGCCAGATGTTACTCCCCCCGACCTAGGGGTAATTAAGGAGATGATGTCTCAAGGCGCACAAGTAGTAGACACAAAGTGCCGAGAGTTGGGTGGATAGCACAACCCCCAAATCCCCTATTATTCATCTTGTTTAACCATCATCATCAACAATAGAGTAGTTTCCACCACTATGATTTGATCCATAAAGGGCGATAGGTCTTGCTTCATGAGGTAACTAGTCAAATTTCATGGTAAGTATCATTTTAATACTTGGGGAATTCAGAAAAGTTTCAAAGGTTTATCTTTGATTATAAAATGTTTGCTCAAAAGTTATGTTTTTTACCATTTTTCACCTTGGTGTTTATCCTGGGGTTTCTAGTAAGTTCACCACCCCCCAGGGAAAGGGGTTCTAGTGGGGATCATTCTTGATGGGTCATCGTGCCATTCCTGGCCATCTTTTATCAATTTTCATCTTCATTCTTCTGTATGTCCTCATATTTTTGGTTTTAGGGTTACATGTACCCCAAAAAGGGCTTATGCCTCATTCTCTTATGGGGAGAAGAGGTTGAAGGCCCAAAGGTTATTGGATATAGCATCAATAAATAAATAAAAATACAAAATAACCATGATCAAAATGCAATGGCAGGGATACAAGGGACACAAAAGCCACAGTCCAAAATCTTGAGCTCTACCTTTCTGTGCACTCGCCCTAAGTCCTAAGTGAAAATGAATGTCTCACCTATTTGAAAAGGACTTATAAGTATCCCACATGAAAGGAAATGCATTTAATGCACAAAATAAAGAAACCTTGTAAAGGGGACTTGCAAACTATCTAAAGAAAATAAAGAAAAAGGAAATTATAGGGCTTGGAAAAAGGTTGTGCCCCAAACGAAAGGTAACTCAAGGATGAAGTGCACCCTCCACAAACAAGCCCATGTAAATAAGATCATATGAGACCCTTGCATGTCAATGACCCCATGCCTAAAGGTTTCTCCCTCATCCACCTCACATTCACCACATAGGTTTCATCCATGAAACACTACTCTATTTGAGGAATTGGCTAAACCAATAGGACCTTTTGATAACCCTCGCATATCTAAATTTGGTAAATTGCATAAATTCTTTGAGTATGTGTTTAATTTGAAAGGGGGGATCCAATGTGTATTAATATTGATTTACATGGCATGATTCATATGAATTATGGGCCCTTGGAGGGTGTACCTTGTTTTTCTTTGCAAGATCTTCCTTGGTGACCTCATTCATGGAAGTACTAAGGAACTTTGGATCTACATAGAAGCATAAAATCCCACATGATGGATGTTGGAGGGAACTGATGATGACCATTGTACACTTGATGACAACATTAGCCCATGAAAGAGGCCTCAGATGATGAGACTTGCATGACGTCACGCTCCCATGCTAGAGTGTTGCACTTTTGGAGCATGATGTCAAGTTTAAAGGGCTTGATTTGACTTGGGTCTTGCACTTGGTGGAATTGTGGGACATGCACCCCCAAACTTTTGTGGACTAGTGGGATAATGTGGCACTTTGGGAGATGATGCCCTAGTCTTTGGAGTCTAGCTCACCCAACGACCACCCTTGAAGAAGACTTTAGGGACTTATTTTCCTCTATTTTGTCATTTTTCATCATTATTTCGCATATGTGGACAAAAGTCAAATCGTTTGGTTAAAATCAATGTAAAAACATGAATTTGGTCCTAAATTAGTGGATTTAAATGTAAATTTGGATGAAGTGAGCTTGTGTTTCCTCTCTAAATAGACGCAAGCTTCACTTCATTTTTCATAATTCACCATTGAGACATTACTCTCTCTCTCAAATAAATTTCATCCCTCTTATTTTCTTGTGTAATGGATTGGTGTGATTTGTCTATTGGTGATATTTTGTCATGCGCTCTTGCTAGGAGGTGACTCACTCTCTTTGGAGGATTGGTTTGTGATCTAGGTTTTCTCTTAGTGAATAATCTTTGCAATATTGCTTTGGTTTGAGTGTAAATTTCTACAATTTGCTTTGATTATCTTGATTGGAAAACCCTAGGAGGGTTATGAGTGTCTCTCCCCTCCTTCAAACTATTTTTTTTTATTTAAGTGAGGTCATTCAAGGGTATCGTCAAGGGTTAGGATTGTGTATACCCTTGAAAACATTCTTGTCTAGGTTCTTAAAACTAGGGGTTAGGATGGTCTACCCCCCTAGGGTTTAAAAAAATATTTTCCCATTAATTTGTTGAGCTAGGTGGCTTGGAAAGGCGATGGTTTGGGAACATAATGGTTTGATATCAAAGCTCAAGTATCTTTTCCATTTCCATCTTAACTTACGTCTTAATGTTATGACTCCATTTTCCCAATAGATAAGGCACTAGTCTTTGCATTGAAAAATGTGAATATTGCTCTCTTAAATTCATTGGATTTGTAGATGAATTGCTCTCACTCTAAGCTATATTTTTATACAAGTTTACTTTTTTTTGTAATAACAAGTTAGATACACCCATTAGGGCTGCAGGAAAACCTCTCTCTCACTCTTGTATACTTACTTTTTCACCATAGAAAATTGTTCTTGAATATTGCAAATTAATCTACTTGTTAAGGGCTATAAATTGGAATATTTATTTTTTTGTTTATGTGGTAGAAACTTGCCAATGTGACAAATGTTTGATACAACCATATAGGGCTGATGTAAACTTGTTGATAACACTTACTTTCCATCCCATTCAACCATGAAAATTGTGGTTTAATCATTGGAATATTGTCTACTACACATAAGCTTTCATTTACCATCTTTTAGTGTTGATTTTGACAATGGTTTATTGCATATGTTAACATATTCTTCTTGTTGATATAATTTACAATTTGATGCAATTTTTGGGAAAACAAGGTTTTTTGTTTCTTTCCTTAGTGTTCGAGGTCTAATTTCATGATTTTTGGTCTTGGTATATTGGCTCTAGCATTGGTTTTGCAGGTTATCAATCAACTTTCCTCTTTCTACCAAATTCATCATTCTCCAAACCTTAAGTACTCTGATATAGTGAACAAATGAGGGATATTTTACAAACCCTTGTCTCACACTCTCCATCCCCCAAAGGCCACCCGAGAAGCCTCCCTTATGGTGGAATCATCCATCACTAAAATGAGGGGAGTAATTGATAAGGTGGAAATGGTTCTTACTCCCAGTTGCATTGCACTAGTGACGTTTGTGGTTGGTTTTTCCCAATCAACAATTTATGCAATAACAGGGTGCAAAGAGGTAGGAATTTCACTAGAATACTATAGAGGTTAGGGTTTAATCCTCCTAACAACAAATCACCTATTATTTAAATATAGAACCTGTCTCTAGTCTTTAAAAAAAATACTAAAATTCAAATGTGTGTTGGCTCAGGAAAGAGATCTAATACCACCTATGGTGTTCCTTAACCATTAAACAATGAAATGAAACCAAGTATATAGAGAATATAATTGAAAATTAACCAAGAACATGAGACAATAAGATAGAAACTGCAAAAAGACCTTGAATATTAATAATGAAAAGAAGAATGCGTTGTTCACTTTCCTCTTAAGGTGGAGTGACCTTTCATTGAGAAGAGATCCAAATACATGACACAAGATAAGACATTATATTCACTTATATCTCTTTAAATATATTTTAGATAGAAAATTACCTAACTACTTGTGGTCCCATCATAAATGGGTACCAACTACCTAGAGGGCCTTATAAAGTGGACACTATTTACATTGAATAACTAATTATTACTATATGAACTGGCCTTATTCAAAGAGTATGGTTGCATACAATAATTAATTAACTACTATGTCTCCTAAAGTAGGGAGGTTAGGGTAGGACCCTAACACTGTCATTTTCATGGAACCTACAGTAGATTCGCATAACCTTTTGAAAAAAGTCATCCAAAGGTTCATTTATGTTCCTACATATTTTTCAAGTTCACTACAAAGTTCTTCATAATCATAATTTTCATGAACGATGATAAAGACTTCTATGAATTGTTTCAAACAATGAATTTATTTGGCTAGTAATGTCCTATACCAAGCTTTGATTCATCCTTCCAATGTGAGGGTAAGAAGTCAACATATTTTACTATCTTGAATAATTTTAAGATTAAGACATGTAATATTAAATTGATTAACATGCCTAAAAGTAGAGACTTTCCCTTCACCATTAAACTTCAAATTTTGCAAGAGATCGGTTGTCTTTATCAGGATGCCCCCTAATGGTCTTGAAAGACTCAAAGGGTGATCCCATATAGAAATATGGAGAGGACCCATGGGCTAGTTAAAAGAATTTCTTGAAATGGATCCACATGAGAAGTCTTGGCATCATACCACCCTCTGTGATACATCATACCAACCTCTGTGAAACTGTGTATTGGATTAACTCAGTATCGGGTCTAGGATTTTCCACATCCCAATGTATAAGAATTTTAGAAGTCTAAGCTTCGATATTAGAATTTTTTTTTTTGAATATGGGTTGTTTGTATGGATTTCCATACACATTCCCTCCTAGCACCAATTATGTTGAGGGGGATAGATTCTTAATACTCAAAAATATGGATTAAACCCAAGAAAGAGGCCCAATTAGACTCTTATTTGTTTGGGATGGAATAATCCTCCAAGATATGGTTCGACAACTATTCATTGGGATTTATGAATCGGTGAAAATTGTCTTTCTATTCTTTTTATGAGAGTTTGAAGAAGTATGTTACGAAAGGATAACCCTCAAGTATAGTAAATGAAAGTAACCCACAACTTTTAATTCTCTGAGAGCTAATTCTATTGAGAATTATTACTGCAAGATAACCTTCACGAAACATAAAATGAAGAAAGAGGAAAAAATTTCTCCCAAACGATAACTCTTGGAAACAATGGATGGAAATAACCCCGTAAATTTGTATTTATAAGAAATAATTCTACAAAATGATATAGTTGCGGGAATACTCCCAAGAATCACACAACAGTTTGTCATCCGATCCATTATCAATTACATAAATAATTATACAATAATCAATGTATTAAATGACAAAACAAAGATTACAAGAAAGCGATAAAATATGCAAAGCACATCTAAGATATATGTTGAAAATAATCTAGGAGGTATTCACTTGATCACACAAGATAACTTGATAGACTAGAGACTCTTATTAAACATGTGAGACATCAAACCAATAGTAGAATAATCCACTATCTAACATCAATCACACAAAAAATTCAACCAAAATGTCCCTTGAATCCAAAGGTGTTTTTGAACTAATCTTGAAATAATTCAAATCTACATTCCTTTTCAAATTGCCTCAGGGCCCAAATGCCCCTTCTAAAAGGTTGACTCTCTTATTTATAAAATAAAACTAATCTAATTATGAAATAAAACAAAAAGAAATCATGCAAAATCCCATGTGCTAAATCTCTAGTGAACTAAAAGTTCCAACTCATGCATGCCCAACATTCTATTTTATTTATTGCTTTAAATAAAGTGTCGCACAAGTTATGATGTGGAAACGCATGTCACTTATTTTATTAATTATGAGACAAGGGGTCCCATCCATGAATCTCTTGATTTGATTTTTCCATTTTGGAAACAATAGACTCCAGCTGAATTGTATTATGTATGTAGTTTTAAAATGTCCTTTTCTTTTGATAAGACATTCTTTGGCAAGATGCCTAATATTACCACATTTATATTATTTCCTTCTTCCATTCTTGCACTTAGGACTATCCAAATTGAATTGGTACTTTTCCTATTCACCAAACTCTCTCTCTCTCTCTCTCTCTCTCTCTGTGTGTGTGTGTGTGTGTGTGTGTGTGTGTGTGTGTGTGTGTGTGTGTGTGTGTGTGTGTGTGTGTGTGT